>MJUU01071512.1:0-11817 GCA_002080025.1 Modiolus philippinarum
GGGATATTTTGCAACGCTGAGACAAAAAATTATTATATATGTAGTAATCATCAGATAAGAGAGTTACCGTTCCTGGTAAACCAAAACGTACATTCATGACGTCTTGATATTTTTCTGTTAAAAACTGTTTCTAATGAATCAAAATAATTTTAAAAGTGGATATTTGTGTTAAAGGAGGTTTAATATGTTCCGTAGAACTGTAAGTTTCGTCGTTATATTATTTTTCAAAGTTCTCGAATCAACAGAAAAATGCACATACATAAACAATAAACACTATTCACTAGGCAAATTACGTTTTATGCCTAATATCTGTGTTTGATCGACCGTTGTCTCAAGATTGGACTTTGGACTTTCAACGCTTACGGCGATTGATACTAATCAACTAGCGATTAAAGACTATATTGTTTCAATCAAGTACTTATATATAATTTAACACTATGGATGTGTTAAAACACGTCAAGTATTTATGGACTCGAAGAAATGCGTAAAAGAAAAATATTTAAATACTGTCCAAAATATGTAATAGTTATACCATGAGGTAAAGGCGTTTCTGGAAAAGAAACCCCGACGGCCGGAGACCGGAGGGGTTTCTTTTTCCAGAAACGCCGTATACCGAGGGGTAAAACTAACTTACACCCAAGGTAAAGGGAAAAGTATTAATTTTATCACAATAAAACACTCAAGAAATATAAAAACCCCAAAACATATATAATCTTTGTCAAATGTACCTTTTACTATAAAACCCCGTTGGATACCTTTCATGGCTGAGTTCTTCTCAAACAAACAATGGACACACTGATCTAGGCTATTTTTAATGGACAAATCAGTAATGAGTGTGACAAATATAACTAGAAGTGGTGCCATCAGAAAAGATGGCCATCCCCGCACTCACCTGTTTGACACAGAAAACAGTTGTTATAGACCTTTGGTGTAATTTTCCTCAACATTTAAAAAAAAAAATTATTGATGGTCACTTTTGTTACTAAGAAAGAATAAAAGGATATACAGTTGCTAGGTAGAATTTCCAAAAATGAGTTTTCTTTGAGACTTTCATGAAATTTACCAAATTTGGAATCAATTATTTTGAAAATCCAATTGGTGAAAATGATTGCCCTAATCGAAAAAATCCTAACAGTATTGCTGCTAGGTAGAATTCCAAAAAATAAGTGGTATTTGACACTTTCAGGAAATTTACCAAATTTGGAATCAAATATTTTATAGATCGAATTGGTGAAAATGATTGCCCTAATAGAAACAAATCCTAACAGTATGGTTGCTAGGTAGAATTCCAAAAAATAAGGAGTCTTTGACACTTTCAGGAAATTTACCAAAACAGGAGTCAAATATTTTCGAAATCCAATTGGTGAAAATGGTTGCCCTAATAGAAACAAATCCTAACAGTATGGTTGCTAGGTAGAATTCCAAAATATGAGTGTTCTTTGAGACTTTCAGGAAATTTACCAAAATTGGAATCAAATATTTTTGAAATTCAGTTGGTGAAAATGTTAGTCCTAATTGAAAAAAAATACTACATGTATAGTTGCTAGGTAGAATTCCAAAAAATAAGTGGTCTTTGAGACTTTCAGGATATTTTCCAAAATTGGAATCATATTTCAGAATTCTAAGTATTCAAAATTATATTTTTTCCAAACTCTTGTAAAAAAAATGAAAGCATATGCTAAAAGTTAAAAAATATGAGTCTTTGACATTTTCAGGAAATTTACCAAAGTTTGAACCGGAATCAAAATTCCGAAACTTCATTGCACATCTGCAGACTTTATGCAACAATTCTATAACAAAATTAAATCCATAAATCAAAAAATGTAGGAGTTCAATTGAAAAGCTCACATGTGTCAAAATCGACATCTTGGGGCCTCTTGTTTGCATCAAGACTAATTTATAAAATCCGAAAGCTTATTGCGCATCTGCAGCATTATGCAACAATTCTAAAACAAAATTAAAACACTAAATCCAAAAATGAGCGAGGAGTTCCACTGACAAGGTCCATCTAACGGACAGACGGACAGACAGACAGACGGACAGACGGACGGACGGACGGGACCAAAACAATATCCCTGCATTTTCTTCAGAAAGTGCGGGGATAAAAAGGTTAACAGAATGGATTTGTTTGCCATTTATTGAAATATTTCAATGTGTGGATATACAGTGAATAAGAAGATAAAATATAGATTGTGATTTATACATTAGTATAGTTTAATTCCGAAATTATATGGCAGAAATTAAGCTTACCAAATTGGGTGTCTTTCTTCAAAATATTGTAAGTATAAAATTTTGTTTTGTTCATTTAATCATTTAGAAAAATACGTTTTGCTTTTTTGCAAAGAAATGTGTAAATGCAGATCATATAGTTATAATAGCTTATGAGGGAGAGAGGGACAACTTGAAACTTATGATTTTCAAATATATTCTACCTATTTATCATTTCAACATTTGATATATCGGGGNNTGCTATATCATCATGATTTGATATGCCTTGTAGTAAGAGGTTTGTCAGGTTGGAGTAGGATCAGCCTTTGATTAAGACAAACCCTTTTCCAATAAATGAACAACGTTTGGACAGAGCTCGGACAAAATATTGACTAAAATGTATGGCTCCATTCAAATACATTTGCACCGTAAAAAAGATGACCCTATGTAGCGGTATATCTTTTGTGAATAGTACTTCAAGGTATTGGCTATTTTCCTCAATATGTTTTTTTTTTTTCTCTTGCTAATACATTGCCTGGAATCATTTTTAAATATTAAATAGGGCGGCAAAATTTTTGAAGTATGGCACAATCGTCTATAGAAAATTAATGTACAAGATTTTGAGAGGATTTCACAGGATCAATATCACATTTCTTAAGATGGGTCGAATTTTAAAAAATCATTGTTTTATAAATAGTCTGATTGCAATTCAATTTTGTTTTGTCCCGTGACTGCGGATAAAAAAAGATATTAATAAATGTGATTCTCAGTAATTTGATTTTTAATGATACTATTACATAGTCATAAGGCGAAAATATTGTTAAAATATCAATTTTAAATTTTTAATGGGGTTTCTTGTGTTTTCATGGATATCTCCCCATTTTTAAGCTATACCGGGCCAAAGGGGTGCATTTTTTAATTTTAAAATGGTGTTAGCTTCCCAGAAAGTCGCAGATTTTAGCATAGCCCGTAGCATTTCACATCCAATAACTTGAGGTTGGGTCGGGACGGGAGATATTGGCAATATGACACTTAAATATGATGAACACATTTTTTTGGTATCTGTCCGTGTCTAAAAGTACCCTTGTTCAACGCGTTTACTTTATAATGATATAAATGCAATGACTACATGTGTCAACTTGTTAGCTATAAAACGATTCATTACTTATATGTAGCATCTCGTAAATGGAATAATATTCGAAACAATTTTCAAGCAAATCATACCGGTAAATGGAAACAATCACATTTTAAGCTTGGAACTGTACAGAAGCGCATTGATGCCACAAAGAGAAAATAAAATATCTCGTAATTATGAGATACAAATTATAGCCAAATAAGACGTAAAACATCAACCAATTAATCAATCAACTGATCAATCTATGAGATACTATTTCATAATTGTGAGATATTATCTCATGATTATGAGATATTATTTCATAATAATGAGGTAATATCTAATGAGATAATTATCTCATAAATATGACTTATTAATTCATAATTATATTCGACTGAACAACAAATCACCAAAGCCAACGACACCCACTGATATAACGCCATTCAAATGTTATACTACTTTCGTTACAACACTGCCCTTTACCACATTTTCAGATGAAGAACAACAATATTTACTTTGAAAATCCAATCAGTTACCACTATAAGATGAAGGACAATAATAAAGTATACAAAAGAACTCGCCAAATTAGTCTCGTACATTTTACTCCATATTTCCCTAACTGTAACTAAAATTAGCGTTACGAGCCAGATTTCCAACTGCAAGATGAAGGTCAATAAGTAAACATAAAGTACACGTGAACTCACTTAATTTGTCTCGTACTTTTACCCCATATTTCTCTTATTATGACAAAAATAACCTTACAAGTATTTGAATGAACATGGCCGCAGTGTGAATTTTGTGCAGGCAGGAAGAGGCAAGATGGTACAAACCGCCGAACCTTGTATTTGGGCAAGCCTGTGCTTCACTGGTAAGCAGTGAAAGCTACCATCCTCTACGTACGTCACCAAATAGAGAGATGTAATTGATCATGATCCCCGATACGGTTGCAAATATTTCCGCCCATGAACTCTTTGGTTTGCACGTAAGATTGATCAATATTATTTGTATTCAAAGAGAACAAAAAGTTCCGAATTGGTACCAATTCAAAAACCGGTCTCTCTGGTACATTCAAAGAAGACCCAAACTCTACTCTGTGGTAACAGAAGAAGAAAACCCCAAATATAAGCTAACGTACAACGTAGGGACATGTTCCATTTTCATCTTGCCACATCCCGCCAGCTCAACTGCGACAACTATTTTATAAATTTTTATGAAATTAACAATGCCGAATTAACTCAATAATAAAACAATTGTGATGCTTTAAAATGTTCCATGATATAAAAAGAAATTGAAATTACTTGTTTACGTATATTCGGCAATTTAACGAAGTCCGATAAAATTTATATTCAAAACTGTTAGCTTAGAAAATTTTCCAATGACTGCCATGAATGTTCACTAATGCATGTTCCACTTTATATTCAATGATGCATATTGTTGCCGGGTCACACAGTCCTAAGTTTTCTGTTCACCAGCTGTCGTGTATTGGGATGCAAGTCTTTCTCTCAACCGCTCGGCAGCACGTGGTACATCTGCTGGTCATCTATGGCACGTTAATAAGTACCTGAAAAATTGGAACAAAACGGCAGCAGAATTTTTCTTTAAATGGTGGGGTGCGGGGTGGTGGTGGGCTTTTTTGGCTTTGCAGGGATTCCGTTCGTCCTATTCAAAACGCTAAAAGTGACGTCAGAAAACGACAGTAAAGTAAATTAACAAATCGAGACGGAGCAAATTCCGGAAAATAATATCTCACTTTTATTAAACCAGTTTATCTCAATATGATAAACTTAATTATCTCATAGTTATAAGATAAGATCTCATTATTATGAATTAGTGTCTCATAATTTTAAGATATTTATCTCGTATTTATGAGATAATAGCTCAAAATTATGAGATAATTTAATATCTCATAATTATGAAATAATATCTCATAATTATGAAGGATTATCAGATAATTAGGATGATTACGAGATATTTTGTCTTCATGTGGTATCAAAACGCTCCCGTAGAATTGACCGTTTTTTTCACAATCAATATTTAAGAATTATGATTCATATTTCGAAAAAAGGTCAAATGAGGGGGCGGACAGGGTAAAGGGAGACTGAGAAAGATGGTATGGGAGAATCTGCAGGGGTGGGAGAAAGAGAGGGGCAGAAGAAGGAGAATGGCACCCCTGTCCACCCCTCTAAAATGTTAAATCTTATTAAGAATACACACAATCAATAGGTATGGAAAACATGAGTGATTGTGTGGTTTACATGATAAGTTGTCACAAAAAATCGTAATCTTTGATGCTGTTGGCAATACGCCGAACTTCCCGCGAAACGTTCTGTCAAACAATTGTCTGTGATCACAGGGTGTGACGGGGTATCTGACAGTCCCTGTCAAGCCCCAGCGATCATAGTCCTTTGTTTGACATAAAGTTTCCAAATAATATACACCTAAGTGAAACAAAGGACCCGGGGTGTAAGTCAATTGAAGAGCTTCAATGTTTTAATAAATTTTCATACAGAGACATTATGTTATCTTATTGATACATCGGTAGCAGACAATTTTATCAAAAGCCATTGTCACTACATGTCAAATGCTCTCAATAATGAAAGTGTTCGGATTTTGGCCGCGAAGCGGCATGATCTGAATTTGAAAATTTCTCCAGTTAAAACTCGGCGTCAGACACTGAAAGACACAACCACCGTTAAATCAGCAGAGGTTGATAATTTGTTAGACTCTTTCGGTGAGCTCTTTATGACACAAAACGAACCATCAATAGCATGTGTTGACGCTCAGACCGAATCGAATACAACAGACTTAGATGATAGTGTCACATTCGTAAAGGGTGTACTTGAAGCAACTGAAACTAATGGCAACGGCAATAACACTGACACGTGTAGTGCGGAAAGGGATGCATGAGTACCACCGAAGCTTCTGATAGTAGTTATTATACAAATAAAGAAAAGAAAAGTAAAAAATCTAAAAAGACAAATATAAAGGACACAAATGTGTATATGTAACACACAGAAAGCTACCGAAATGATTCCATGTAATCTTTGCCAGGTTTAGTTCCATGTAAGCTGTGTCATTAATGAAAGCGACAATGAAACTGGTTTCTGGGTCTGTCTCGAGTGTAGACAAATGCCAAACCGTATAAAAAATATGGAATCAATTATAATTAATTTTATGTCAAAATATGAGGGACTCGAATCAAAGTTATCAGAAAAATGCAATGAGTTGGTTCATTTAAGAGAAGAAAACTCCCGATTGCGTAATCGTTTGGGGAACGCAGAAAAACAATCTCACGACAACCGAAAAACATCTGATACAAGTCAACCTGTAAATTGTGATCAGGCCACAGCAAATAATGAAGTTGAAGTTACAGACAAACGTAAAGGTACCCTTCTTATGGGAAGCTCAGTAATTCGTGACATTAAAAAAGATTCGTTTGATTGTGAAATCGATCCAATCTGTGTCCGATGCGGTCATGTGTCGGATCTGACAGCAGAGCTACTCAGCATGCCAAAGGAGACAACATATGAAAATATCATCCTCCACGTTGGGAGTAACGACTGCACAAGCGACTTTTTCGATCCCGATTCCTTCGCTGAAGAATACAATATTTTAGTTAATACCGCAAAAACCAAATGTGACAATGTGGTCATTTCATCGCTTTGCCCAAGACTGGAAAACCAAAGTCGGAATACCAAAGGTCATTCTCGTCACTACACAAGTCAAAGCCTAAGGTCAAATTAAGTCCAAAATAAAAACAGAAAAGTCATTGGTGTCCGTCCTAGAAATCTAAGACATAACTCTGAATATGATTCTCAGTCTCATGTAAATGATAGAAACAATGTCACTTGTTGGATTGTGGTGAGTCGAACCACGTGGCTAAAAACTGTAGACATGGTGATTATATTTTATGCAATAAATGTGATGGTTATGGCCACAAAGAAAAGCATTGTCGGGGTTAGGTAAAGGGCCAGGACGGTTGTGCCGTTTCTGGTGCCAGTTCAAATGATAAGGTTGTAAATATTGCAAAACAAGCTGTACATTCTAGTAAAAAGTACAATAAACGACGTCACCGGCAAGGAGGGGCTCGAAAAAAGAAAAATAATATTCAGAAAACTAGTATTGATTTTCTTAATATAAGGGTTTTAAGAAGTAAGATGCATGAATTGAATAAATATCTGAATGATCAATCGCCAGGTATTTTTTATCTGGCAGAAACGTTTTTAAATTCAGATAGTCAACCGAATGGGCTTCACCCAGACTATAACTGGTATGGTAAATGTCGTAAACAGTCTAAGTCTAAGGGTGGAATAGGCATTTGCGTTAAAGCTGGGCTGCAGATTATTGATGAAGATCTCACCAATAGTCAAACGTCTCTGGATATTATGTCGTTTAAACGGAAAGAAAGCTGCAGTGGGTGTTGTCTATTTCTCGAACAATGGTGTAGACAAGTCAGCTACTGACAAGCTTTTTTACGAGCTTTTAGAAAATTGTTCGCTGTTCAAGTCTCACGGTTATGAAATCTGTCTAACTGGAGATTTTAATGGTCGCTGTTTACAAAAATGTGACGTTACTGGTAAACCTATTCAGTCGCATATAAAACAAAGTTACAATGGCAGACGCCTGTTGCGGTTCGTAGACGCAACAGAATTAAACATTGCGAACGCGTTAAATTGTTGCGAGGGCTTTTTCACACGTATTCTGAATGACCAGAAATCTGTTATTGATTATATTTTGTAATCAAAAAATTTAAAAGTATCAGTATGTCAATATGTTCTGTGTTTATCGATGATGCAGGTGAATATATGATCTACATAGTGATCATGTTGTTATTAAGATCGAATTTCGGGAGTCATTCAGAGGCACTGAAAAATGTAAAAACGTAGGTAAAAAATCGGTTTGGAAAAACGATGAAAACATCGATTGGCCACTTTTTTTGTCATAATCTAGATATAAATTTTCCAGAAAACTGGGCAGATGTTTCTAGTGATATCAACCGTCTATGGGATATATGGAAAGAAAACGTAAACCAGGCAGCGGAGGCCGTGGTTCAGAAAGTTCATAGGGTAAAAAATTATCGCAGTTTTTGGGATAAAGATCTTGATCACATGTTAAAAGATCGGCGCACGGCGAATAGATTGCAAAAATAATCCACACGATAGCGACCTAGGGTGTCAGTTATCTGGTCTGTATAAAAAGAGAAAGGAACGTCTTTAAAATGCAATTAAACGCAAAGAGCTTCAAAGTAAAATGAAGCTTCTTGCAGGGAATTGCAGTTCTAATAAGAAAACAAGTAAGACGTGTTGGAATCTTTTGAGAGGTCCAAAAGAGAGGAAGACTGTTAGTCAGATCATTGACCCTGTTGGGTGTATTGATATGATCAGCGACAGAGATAAAATAAATAATTGTTTAGGTCAGCATTTTGGGACCATCGATACCGATTCATCCCTGGATTCCACATATAAAGATAGCATATTCCAATTTATAAAAGAAAAAGAAACTCGTTTTTTTGTTGATGAAAATATGCTTACTGTTTTTTTACGAAATACGCAATATCTGATATGCTGTTACGGCACATATTGTCGCCCCTGCACATATTGTCGCCGGCGACAATATGTGCAGACATTTTCGGCACATATTGTCGCCGGCGACAATATGTGCTGGACATTAACGGCACATATTGTCGCCGGCGACAATATGTGCCGGTTTTGTCAATGCCATTTAAACGTCATTGGGGGCGACAATATGTGCCGTATATATCGGCACATATTGTCGTCACAAATAAATAATAAATTATGAAATATGCAAGTATATATATACCTTTGAATCTGAAATTGTTCAATTGACATAGATACGCTTTTTAAACAATTGACTGAATGCACTGATCTTTCGGAAGCACACATTAAGTCTGAAATTAATTGACTGGAATGGTTTAAAGAGAGTTTAATGATAACTTGCAGCTCCGCATTATATTCCATGTTACTAAATTTGATATTCATCATTCTATGAAATTTTGATTCAATTTTTTCCAGCTGATTGAGAATATAATATCAATAAAAGACAGAGTAAAATAAAGTTCAACCTGACTGTTTTGGTCATCAGATTAAAAATAAGATGAATTAATTACATGTACAGTCAAACCTGCTTTAGTGACCACGTGTATTAAGTTACCTGTCTTATGTGACCAAGTTTTCTCTATCCCAATGTAGTGATTTTCAATTGATTTAACCTGTATAAAGAGAAACCTTTTTCAGAGTTCACATAGGAGGTCACATAAGACAGGCTTGGCGGTATTGGGGGATAACCANNNNGGGGCTTGGGTGATGTTGTAAATATACAATTTAATCTTGGTGTCAGTGAAAATAAATAATCTTTCTTGCCAAGAAAACAAACAATTTAATGCTGATTTGAAGAATAAATTTTTTATTGAAAATGAAAATAAATAATGCTATATGAGATTTGGTGAAAAAAAATTTAACTTCAAATTTTTTTGAAATTATATAAATAAATTTTCTAAGCAAAATTGCCTAAGCCTTCCCCTGAAAATCAAATGGCCGTCCCTTATTATAGCGACAGATGACACTTTTTTAAATAAAATGTGAAACGTATATCTCATGTGTAAGGTTGAAATAAATACACAAAGTAACAACAACCGTTGTTTCCAATGAAGATTTTCATTATCTTGTTAATAGGTAAGCCAGAACCTAGGCTATTTTTTTAACTCAACTGCTTCAAAGGACAAATCTTCTTATCTAAAATGTAATGACACCATCATTCAAACAAACATGGGCAATGTTGCTAAAAATGGAACATACGGGGAATTGCAAATTCAAAAACATTTACAGATACATGAAAGGTTTAAGAGATCTACTTAGCTACAGTAAATAATTATTCTCATTTATTACAGTAATTGCCATTTTTTTGTCGCTATTTCACATTTTTACCCCTTTTAGCTCATCTGGCTATACCATGGTGAGCATTTGCTATTACTTGGCGTCCATCGTCCGTCGTTAACTTTTCATTCAAATTTTTCTCCCCTGAGACCACTGTGCCAATTGGAACCAAACTTGGTCACAATAGTCCTTCGGTGGTTGAATCAAATCAAAGCTCCGATGGAGCTGAATCTCGAAGCCCTGAAAATCTACATGTGGCAAAACTTCGTAATCATCTAAAGAACTGCTACATACGTCTGCATGTATTAAGTTATTCCGTAATACGTGAAAATAATCGGATAGTGTGATTTCGCATGTTGATTTCATTGCTATAAATATATGCACTGTCACAGGTAAATCTCGCAAATTACTGCGCGACAAGTTCGTTGATCCGAGACGCAATTTAAAAAAACACGAGTAATTTGATAAACATGCATATTGTTTTCAATTTATTAAAACAACAATGTATTCAACTCAAGAAAACGAAGAAATATAACTTTAAATACTAAATGTACACGATTTTGAAAGAAACTAGCGCACTATATTTTATCGGAAGCACGAAGATCATCTTTTAGAGCTGTTAATAGGCTTGAAGCCTCATGCGGGGCACGTGATTTTTTCTTGCCATATCAATATCTCTCCAGCCATTTCATGGCTTCGAGATAAAAATTGTGTCTGGCTTGTTTGCACCTCATCCAAGGAGGTCGCCAGCGGTAAACATAGTTTAACGTAGGGACCCTATGGGAAATGAATTCAAAGATCTTCTCCTCTAAAACTAAAGAGCCAATTGGAACCAAACTTGGTCACAATAGTTCTTTGGTGGTTCTCTTGGGTTTGTTATTTTTATGTGCGTACCTTATCCATGATGGCATCCAGCAGGGAACATACTTTTAACATAGGGCCCTATGGAAAATACATTCAATGATCTTGTGTTCTGAACCCCTTAGTCAGTTGGAACAAAAATTAGTCCCAAGAGTCCTTGTTTGGTCCTCTTCAAAGTTTGTGATTTTTATGTTCGTACCTTATCCAAGATGGCTGCCAGCGCTGAATATAGTTTAACATTAAACCGTTTGGGAAATGCATTCAAAGATCTTCTCTATAAGTACTAAGCCAATGGGAATCAAACTTGGTCACAATAGTCCTTGGGTGGTTTGTTATTTTTATGTTCTTACTTAATCCATAATAGCAGCCAGTGTTGAACATACGTTTGTAGGTTAAGATAGGGACCCTATGGGAAATGCATTCAGAGATCTTCTTCTCTGAAAATAATAATCGAATTGGAATCAAACTTGGTCACAATAGTACTTGTTTGGTCCCCTTCAAACTTTGTGATTTTTCTGTTGTTACCTCATTCAAGAAGATCGCCAGTGCGGAACATAGTTTAACATAGGACCCTATGGGAAATGCATTTAAAGATCTTATTTTCTGAAACTCTTTGAATAATTTCTGTTAAATTTTGATATAATATTCCTAGGGTGGCCCTCTTCAAAGTTTGTGAATTTAACGTTCGTTTCTCATCCAAGATAGCTGCCAGCGAGGAACATAGTTTTAACATAGGATATT
>MJUU01071512.1:11824-40749 GCA_002080025.1 Modiolus philippinarum
TTTTTGTTTGTCAGCCTTAAATCGTAAATATCAGCCCTCAAGAAGCCGTTCCCCAGGCCGTAACACAGTGCTCTATCTTTTATCCCGTTATTCTTGAAGACAATATTCTACTCAAATTATTCATAAAATGTATAGAAACTATAATACTTTTGAAAATTGTCACAATAATATATATTTACCTTTGTTATGAAGTACATGAGTCGGATTATGATGCATTGCAAAACGGGGGTCATTTTGTAGAAGACATTATTAGTTTGGGTGGTTAAAAGTATATCACAACCAATGTTTTAGAGGTTATTTAACTGACATTAACGATAACAATTTTGAAAGAAAATAACACATTGATTTATATAACATTCCAATCGAGTCATTGAATAACAAAAATGATTTAAAAAATTCTGTANAAGACGCGCAAGAACCAATTAAAATAATGCTTCTCTTAAAAAAAACCAAAAAACAAAAATGGAAGATCTTGAAACTCGTAAGTGTCTTTTTAAATTAAATGACTTAAGTAACCTCGGTATTTTGTTATTTACTAGTATATAATGTTTTACCCGTAGCCCAAGCTTCTAACAACATCATTGTTTGTATGTACAGCACATTATTGCAGCTGCCTCATCCAAGAACTAGGCTTTGCTCAGGGACTTCTACAGACTAAAGGGATTGATATGACAAGGATGACATCCTCTGCAATCACAGCTCATTCATGTCCTCTTTGAATATTTAATATAAAAATAAGAATCTATTGCTACACTGCCTATACTGTATACCTAATTTACACAAAACTCCATGCAAGGTTTTATTGTCTATAGAATTGATTTTGACAGGATGTAGTCAAAGACATGCATCAAGCATACTGAGAGACTGTTTATGCCCAAAATGACATACCGGTAAATCATGTATGGATAAATCAAAATTCGAAAGATTTTAAGAAAATAAATTATATTAATCCAATCCCTTTTCTAAATACATTCCATCAAAACATTTGATTTTTTCCAAACTCTAAACAACACTTCCTCTTGAAATCAAAATCATAATATCATTCACAGGGCCTTTGTCGATTCAGCAAAATTTTATGTCTTAGGTAACATTTGTCTTTTTGCCTTTTTTTGCAGTTAACTCGAAAACCGTAACAGATACAAAAAATCTGACATGAGTTTGAAATGATCAGCATAGCAAGTTTTACCCGCATTGCATTTTGGAAGAAAATTCGAAAACCGGTCTTGGAATAAATTGCCCTTTTTCCATTTTTTTTCAATTTTATAGTCATTTTATATATAAAAACAGTAGGTGCCAGTGGTTATTGTTATGTTAGAAAATGTTAAATACGCTACAATCTACATATCTATTAATTTGGAAGAGAATCTGATGAACCATTTAAGAGTTTTTGCCATTTTATTCGTTGAATTGTTACATTTTGTTCATGTTTTGATGGTTTAGTTTGAATTGAAAAAGAGTGTAGCTCATCAAGCCCTACAATTTCTACAAATTAATGGCAAGTTTTCATCCTTTTTAGGATAATGCTGTAAATTGTTATTTTTTAAAAGAAAACCGTTTACTACATTAAGTTGATGTACCAAATCAAAATCAATCTACCAAATGAATGATTTAATTACCAATTGGATAACACCTCAGATTAATCATTTTACTCTGTTAGAAAATCTTATTGGGTCAGTAGCCACCACTATGTTTTCCTATAGTGTGTGATCCTCTGGTTTACTTAGTAGTTAGTGACCATTTCTTTTTACTGTCCACAACCTTTCAATAGCAATTGAAAAGGGGGGATTCGAGCTTCACAAAACATGTTTAAAACACTTTTTAAAAATACCTGTACAAAGTCAGGTTGCGGTAGACAATTTTTCCGGTGGTCTTATATGTTTTATAAAATTTACTCAATGATTCGTAAAGGAGCTGTTAAGGTCTTGAATTCGAGTGGTGGTATAAAATGTATGTCTGCCTCGCTTAGTCGTATTTTTCTTACTTGTTTGCACTTAAAAAGCATAAGAAAGATAAACTGGACTGAGCTTTTATACCACTAAATTTTAACGTGCATTTTATTGGATATTGTTAATGTGCAAGTCAAATGCACATGATAGCTCATTGAAAAGGAAAGCTATGTTATCGCAGACCAGTTTTCTTTTGTATAGACAATATAGACAGTATATCTTGTACTTAAATGGTTACATGTTACTCTGAGTTGAACTGCCCTTGAATCTGAAATGTTGACAGTATGTATCATGTATAGACATATTTGCATAAAACAAATGAAGCAACTCTTGATTTCATACTGACACCATCGAAAAAGTCCAGCGGAGAGCTGCGCGATTTGTTACCAAAAAATATCGTATTACCTCCAGTGTTGGTAACTTGCTACAACATCTTGAATGGCGCAGCCTCCAAGACAGAAGAAAAGATTCAAAGATTAATATGTTTTACAAAATAGTACACAATACAGTTGAAATTAAAAAAAAAAAAACAGATAAATTAATACCAATTAAAAGACAAACACGTCATACAAATTCAAAAAGTTTACAAATGTAAGACATAATACAGAAAAGAATCTTTTTCCCTAGAACAATAACAGACTGGACCAAATTACCAGAAAACATTATTAATTTAACTTCACTTGAAACTTTCAAATCCCACATCTCTCAACTAAAATATTAATTTCTATTTCTCCTATTGTAAATATTTTTATTTTATTGCCATTTTATTTTTCATTTTCATTGAATTTATTACATATTTGGTTCTGATTTAAATTTTATGTCTTGTTGTATGTGTGCCTCCTCTGTGACATAATCTTCCGCTTGTACAAGATGGTCACTATATGGTAGAATAGAATTTCCGTATCAAAACTTTGAATGTAGAGTCGTTTCAAAAGGTAAAAATGTCTTGTACAAAGTGTTATATTGACATAAATTAAAAAAGGACAAACACCAAACTAGCCGTCACATCTCCTATTTATGTATATACATGTTAGACTCAAATATGTGTCCTGTCGCAAATCTATGTCCATCCGTTACTCTGTGTCCAAATTTGACGTCACAGACTTCACATAATGACGTGAAAAAGGTACAATGTAATTCGAGTTTTCAGGAACCAATTCGCGGGATGAATGTGGTGTATTTTTTTCATTACGTTTTTATGGGTTCCAGAACATTCACGGAAAAATGATTTCCTAAATTAAAACAAGTATACTCTGACAAAAGTCAGAATACTCAAGCTGAGTTTTAGTTAATTTTTTCATTGATTTATATGAATCTAATTTTTGCATATGCAATGGCCATTTTGACAAGTAACTGATTTTTATTCATGCAGAAATTGTTACTAGTATGGGTGATAGGAATAAAACCGAAAGATGCAATAACATTGGCGGATCCAAGGGGGGTTCCGGGGTTTAGACCCCCCTTTTTCGGACAATCATGTATTTTTTAATGAATTTCCTGATGTTTTACTAAGAAATCCCCCCCCCCAAATTTTCGCGACACGCTCCTCTCGCCGCAATTTCTTATTGGCACCCCCTTTTCAAATTGGCTGAAGAAGAAGCAATGATAGAGAGATACAGATTGGCAACTACTAAAAACGTCAAGGGTGACAGACATATAGTACCGAGGATGCAACTGAGATGTTAACAACACACTCAGAACTCTTCGATAGTTTTTGTGAAAGCTGATATTGGGTAAATTTCGTCGGATTGTTATTTGAAATGGTGATAAGCAAAATTACCGAGAGTTTCGAGCGTTGTCAGTTACATATACCATTAACTACAAGTTGCTAATCTCTATAATGTCTCAGCTGTAGAGAACAAAAAATCAAAATAAATTGAATAGAGAGGCAAGAATTAGCTAAAGATATCTAGATGATTGTTCGATCCATTTTCTATATACAGCAATAATTCAGTGTTTTATGCATTTTGTGTAATTTGAACAATGTGCATTTGTTGTTTTGTGTGGTATTAATTTGTTTAATTTGTTTTACATTAAAAAAATTTAGATTTGAAATGTTTACATGTTCACAAACTTTAGAAAATGCGATAAACATTACATGTCATTTTCCATATCGTCCCTGGTATTAACCTTCGACCAATATCAGCCCTCAGGCTACGCCTTCGGTCTTGATATAGGAGTCAAAGCCTAATATACCAGGGCTGATATGGAAAATGACATGTAATTATAATTATCCCAACTGGGATTATCCCGATCCTGTTGAGAATTTTAAATGTAATTGCAAAATTATTTACAACAGAGACGTGTAATTAATCATGAAAAATCACGTGTGAAAAATATTCTTTCATCTGCATTTTTTAATGATTCGAAACAACTCATGGTGCAAACGGAATTCGGCATGAAACGATAAGGATTTTTAAAAAGGATTCTTGAGTCACAACCAAAACTTCTGTGGACAAAATATCTCGTGTTACGAGAAATCAACGAAAACGAGACCCCACGAAAACGGGACCTTTGATTGACTTGGAAGTTGGGATAAATTTGGACAAACTCGGGCATCCTGAAACTGGACGAATTGTGGACATTTCCCAAATCGCACACATGTCAGCGTCTCCCACTAGTATTCTGGCTAAATGTAGTAGTAAATTTTGTTTTACATTTTGTAGCACACTATATGCCAAGATGTCACTGGTTTGGTTTTTTACGCTTCAGTGAATATGCACGGGAAAATATTACAGATAAGCGCTGCCGTAGATAGGTCTCATTCTGTATGCTGCTGTCGAATGAATAACTGGTTTTATGTTTGTTAAAGCTACTGCTGTTCATTAGCTCAACCTGAACTGGTATCTATAACAATAAAAGAAAATATTCGGAAAGCCTACATTTTTTCTCCGGAATCATACTGATATTAGTCCGCAAATGGAAATAGTTCGTAAAATGTGACATTAAAATTGATATAGAAATGTGAACTACAGATTAACACTCACCAAAAGATTGACGTCCAAGCATGTATTTAGCGAACTGCAAAATCTGAAAATCAAATATTTGGCAGGAACGAATTTAGCATCGTAATAGATACACTCAAGCGCCCCTTGGTTTTCACGAGGTTTTCATGGACTTGTATTCTAGCGGTGAAAAAAATTATTGATTATTGTTTACATTTGTGTACGTGTAACTAAAAAATTAAAATAAAATCGTTGGTCATCATTGAAATAAGAAAAATAAATAGCGACACCGGTGAATTTCTCTAGTGGTATTCCTACGAATTTTTTAAATAAATGATTTCAACCCTTTAAACTATTGCTTTTAAACGAAAATGTGGTACCATAGAATAGATAATTGACAAAACCTTTAAATCCGAAAGAAGTTTCTTAAGATTTGATATTTGAAAAATACTATCCCGAAGACATTTTAAAAAGGACATATATTTGAGGTTTTCCAAACGGACACGAATTAGCGAAGGGACACATATTTGCGACAGGACACAGATTTGAGTCTTACATATATAGCAATAGCAATTGCTGTTGAGTTGCTACCGGACACTACCGCAATGGAAGGGGAGGTTTGGCATGTCATAAAACCGGTTTAACCCACCATTTCTTTTGAAATACCTGTATACCAAATCAGGACCATTGCGGTCGACAATTTTTTCGGTGGTTTCTACCTCATTTGTCTTTTTCTCTCATGCTCTTGACAACTCTGTTCGGTAATTTGTTAATACACCCATACAGTTGTTGTTTAAGGAATTAATCTACAGTCATGAAAATTGTAGGACATTTGCAACTGACAAATATTGTACATTTGTTCAACGTATTTGAAGTAAAAGTGACAATGTTCAACTGTTGGTATTTGGCACTAATTATCTAACAAAAAAAGTCGATCTGCGATATAATAGTTTAATATTTGAACTAAGTCGGGACCATTGCGATTGACAATTTTTCTGATGGTTTTGCACCTGGTTTGTCTCCATGCCTCTTGGTCATTCTGGTTGGTAATTTTAATTACCCCCCGTTCATCATATAATCGCAAAATATATTGAATGTTAGAGTCAAAAATGGTATTTTGCACTGATGTTGTTTCCATATCTTATTCCACTACTAACGACATACTTGAAAAGAAATTTGTAGTTATGTAAATGAAAAAAAAAAGTTACATTGTATAGTTTGTAGTGGAAATTGCTATATTTCAAGCTTACCTTTCACATACAAAAAAGCCGATTTTGCACTGAAAACTATAAAAGAGCCATTTTTTCCATGTTTTCAGAGTATTTTGTTTTGCTTTCTTATTGCTGAAACAGAGAAATATTCAATTTCCCTAAAAGTTTAAATATAATTGCCCACAAACTACTTATTTGTAATCATATTGGAATCTGTGAGTAGGCTATTTACACCTCTTAGTCAATATATTAGATAATCTGAAAAAATAGATAATTTTTTTAATAATCCATACTATTAAAAGACGTAAACTGCATCATATAATATTATATTGCAAAATGGAGATATCGTTATGTAGAAGACATTATTAGTTTGGGTTGTTGATATTATATCAATACCAATGTTCCAGAGACTATTTTACTGACATTGAGGATAACAATTTGAAGGAAGATAGCGCATTGATTGATTTACATTTACAGTTTTTTTTCAAAATACTAACGCTTTAAAATACTGAGGCTTCATTCCGTGTATGGCACTCGGTAGATGTCCTTGGCTTCCTATTTCGATATTTCTGGAAATTAGTACTTCTTTTTTTACTACTTTCGGATTATGGCTTTCCACATTATTTGATTTTTATGCTGATGAGAGGTTACTCCTTGAAACATCTGTACAGCATAACGAAATTTACTGTTCTTATGCAACTTCGGCATTTTTTTGTATTCTATAATTTCAATTGAGTCATTTGAATGACAGAAAAATGATTTAAAAAAATTAATTTGTTTTCCTTTATGCCCTTTATTTCAATACTGCACCAGTTTATTGAAAGACATGCCAGACCCAATTCAAATAATGCTTCTGTTCAAGAATAAACAATGATCAAAGATCTTCAAACTCGTAAGTATTTCTGTACATAACATGATTTACTAGAATATGGTCTTTTACCTGTAGCCAAAGCTTCCAACAACTTCATTGTTTGTATGTAAAGCGCATTATTGCAACTGCCTTATCAAAGAACTAAGCTTTGCTCTAGGACTGCTTCATACTAAAGGGTTTGATATGACAAAGATGACATCCTCTGCAATCACAGCTCATTCATCTCCTCTTTGAATGTTCAAGATATAAATAAAAATATAGACCTGCCCTGCTAATACTGCATATCATCTTCGCTAGTCAAGGGTTACAATTCGCTCCTCTCATCTTCTCCCTTGGCAGATAATGCTGGATTTTTGTAGTCTCAAATCCTCGTTTTTGAGTGGTTGCAGTAAACCTTTGCTGCAGCCAATCAATTAGCTTACATTTAGATTTTAAATATATATCGTCAAAATAAAACTTTAAATATGGATTTGGTGATTTTTCTATTTTGCAAAATTCCCACAATTTATTATCTTTCTTTACTTTTGAAGAGTTATTTTCTTGTGGTTGAATATATTCTGAATTGTTGTATTATAAGTTGCAACAAATAATCTTTAATTATTGCAATAAAACATACTGAAACTCTTACTTCAAAGGGAGATAATTTGAAACTTATGTTTCACAAAATGTGGCTCAATCCGCCAAGGGTGAAGAGGAGAGGAGTGGATATATCATCGGATCCTCATCTTTCAACAAAGAATTTTGTCTGCTGTCAAAGACATGCGTCAAGCATACTGCGAGACTATTCAGCCCAAAGTGATATAAATCACACATGGATATTTTTAAATTCAAAAGATTTTTAGAAACTAGAATGTCAATTGTTCCAAGAACAATTGATAGGTATTTTCCAAAGTTGCGTCATTATGTTCTCATTATTGATTGTCCTAACAAACTGGCTTATTCTTTTTTTATTTTTATAAAACTATCATTTTAATTATTAAACAAACATTCTAAGCTTCATATGTATCTATTTTTGATAATTTAAACATCAAGTACAGTCGTTTTCTATGACTTTGACATTAACCTCATTCAAAGGTCAAGTCCTACTTAATACTTTTTTAATGGAAAGCTATTAATATAACACCTACATCATTCACAAAAAATGTGTTTTTGGTCTATCAACCCATAACAGTTGGTCTTATTATTTTGGACCCAAAGTAAGAAATGAAAAGAGATACACGTTTTCTTTGTCACATTTAATTAGCTATCTGTAACAGCTGTAGAGCTGCTTACAATTTCTGAGACAATTCTGTTTCTGAAAACAGATCGGATTCACAGGGTCAGTCTGATCAAAACCTGATCAAGGCTGATAAATGGTACCAAGTATCAAAAGAAAGTAATATTTAAATTCTCTTTTTTTGCGGTCGTTTAATGGTATGGCGTTGGTGTCGGCGTTTTTGGGCAGCATTGGTTCTAGTAGACTGATTATTATCAAATTTTAGCATGATGTTTCTTGGCACATGCGTAAACTAAGATTTCGATTATAGATGTTTGGCCCCGCCCGTTTTAAAATAAAGGGCGAAAAAAGGAGAAAAATTGTTTTTTTTACATACTAGTAATCCACCCCAGAATCTTTAACGTAGTATGTACAGTTCTAGAGATAAATTTGGGCAAATCTAAAAAAAATGTTTGTATTTTTTGTCCAATTCTGATGTGGTTTCCATTGGACTACTTATGAAAAATTAAGACAGCGCTCAACTATTCCAGGTTTTTGGTAACTTGTTTCTTTTCCCAAATATGAGGGCCGAATGTGGCCAAATTGAAAATTTGCAGATTACCTAAAATTTTCATTTTTCACCGGATTTTGATGGGAGTATTTTGGTTTTTTTTTAATCTCTTGATATATGCTCACGGCAATATTCAACGAATTTGGTGTAGGGGGTCAAAGGGGCCATGATTGCATTTTTTAAATAATGTGAAATTTCATTTTTGATCAGATTTCGATTGGATTTTTTTCTTTGGATTCCTCTTGATATAAGCTTTTAGTAGTTAAACAATGGATTTGTTGTAGCTCTTATAAGGGGTCAAAGTGGCCAAAAATACTAATTTTTCTAGATATGTGAAATTTTTATTTTGATCACATTTCAATGAGATTTTTTCTTTGGATTCCTCTTGTTGTAAGCTTTTGGTTGTATGACAAAAGATTTACCATAGCTCTTACCCTTTCCTCACTGTTAAGGGGCAAAGGGTTCAAAATAGTTTTATAAAAATATTTATAAAAATTATTGGACTATAATGGGATTGGTATCTCCAGATTCCTCTTATAGTAAGGTTTAAGATGCCTACTTCGACATACCTCTTATAATTTCTGATCTATATAAGGAATCAAAGTGCTAATTTAAATTTTTATTTTCCATAGTTTGTGTCCAGCAAATTACTGGGTCAAGCCCTTTATTATGTCCATCTAATTATTGTGTCAAGCTGTTTAGTATGTCCACACTCATTCAAATTACTCGTGTTCAAATTGCAGTGGTCGTTTTATGCTGCGCCGGCGTAGCATAGCCCTTTATTTCGTACTAAAATTACTAATTTTGCTTTGATACTGATTATGTTACATATTTAGATAAGATTGCTGAAACATTCTATTAAAATGTCATCTAATTATCTATCACCTATGATAAACATTTCACAAAGTATATAATATAAATATAAATTTGTTAATAATTAGAATTGACAGCCATTTATAACACATGTACATATACTAAGTAGTAACGAAAATATCAAGTAGTGTCATCATGACAAATATGATACTGCTACTGTTACAGAATTACAGAATTGATAAAAATAACTTATGAATCAGACATTTCTAAATTTAAGAAAACTTAAAAAATGGTTCATTTGAGGATTAACACTTTATGTCCTAAATATCCATTAACACCCCAAAAATTTTTTGTCCATTACACTTCATTTCTTCTCTAACGCTTTACGAATTATTTTACAAAAACAAATTATATATATATATATATAGGGGTGTTTCCACAAATAACTCCCTCCCAACATAACGTGGTGATCCAAGACGGTTAAAAACACATCTATCAACAACGATCAACAACTGTGTCAAATTTCATCGCTGTACCTCTTTCCATTAAGCCACCGCTTTAAAAAGAAGAAAACTATTTACAAAAACAAGAAAGGTATTTCCCCTTGGAAAATACTTTTAAATACATCATGTTTATCCCATTCCTTTTCTCAAATACATTCCTTCAAAAATTTAATTTTTCCACACTATATACCATACCCTCTCATGAAATCGAAATCGAAATATCATTCAAAAGGCCTTTGTTGATTCAACAATTTTTTTATATATAAGGTAACATTTGTTTTTACTCTTTCTTTTTTTGCTGCCTTTTGCAATTAATTAAAAAAACCATAACAGATAGAAAAAAATCTGGCATGGGTTTAAAATGATTACCTTTGCAAATCCGAAAACACGTCTTGGAATTATTGCCCTGTAATTAAATGTTTTATTTTCGTTGTATATATCAAAATCAGTAGGCGACAAAAGTTATTTTTGTTTTACAAAAATGTTAAACATACCAAAATCTACATATCTTGCAATTTGAGAGAGAATCTGACGAACAATATTGGAGTTTTTGCCAGTTTTCGTTGAATTGTAACAATTTGTTCATGTTTGAGGTAGAGGTTAAGTTTAAATTGCAAAAGTGTTTCGCTCATCAAGAACTACAATTTCTACAATTTCTACAAATGTATGGCAAGTTCTCATCTCATTCAGGAAAATGTTGTAAATTGTCAATTCTTGAAAAAAAAACCGTTTACTCCATTAAGTTGATATTAAATATTTAGGCATGGTGACATGATGGTCACTAAACAAGTGTATAAATTTAATACCGATCAAGATGGCCGCCTCTACAAATCTTAGTTTTACATGCAAGATGTATGATGCAATCATACAAGTTGCAACATGTAGGATCATGACTGTAGATGTTGCAACATGTACAAATATTTAATGATTTTTTTCTTAACTTGTACAAAAATGTTAATAGGTTACATGAGTAGGACACAGATTGAGTATTCAGAAGGCGTGACAATGAGTGTGAATGGCGTACCTGATGTTGAGTTTAGTTTGAGAAAGGCCTTATATAAGATGTCAGTAAGTGGAGGGCAAGGGTACTTCTTTTGTTACTGTGCGAAAGGGAATTGTAAGGGAAGATGCAAGTGTCGGAAAAACAAAGTGCTGTGTAAATCAAAGTGTCGTTCATCTACAACCTGCAATAAAAGAAGACTGATGAGAATTACTGAACATTGTCATTTCTGACATTTTCTTTTCTTTTCAACTGTCTTTGATGAAAATACTTTGCATCTGTAAATAAAGCATTATTTGAAGCATATAAGACATCTGTATTTCTTTATTAGACTTAAAAATTTTACTTTCATGTCATTTGTACAAGTTAAGAAAAAAGTAATTTAATATTTGTACATGTTGCAACATGTACAGTCAAAATCATACATGTTGCAATCATACATGTTGCAACATGTACATTTTATTTGTACATTTTGCAACATGTACAAAATTGGAACTTGTACACAACATACATGTATACATCAAATTGATATTAACTAGTAATTTTGATTTGAAAGTAATCCACCAAATGAATGATTTAATTACCAATTTGCTGACGCCTCAAATTAATCATCTAACTCTGTTAAAAAATCTTGTTGGACCAGTAGCCACCAGGTGATCGATACATGTGTACAGTCTAATGTGATCCTCTGGTTTACTTAGTAGTGGAATGACCATTTTTTTCACTGTCCACGACCTTTCTAACGCAATGGAATGACCATTTCATTTCACTGTCCACGACCGTTCAATAGCAGTTGAAAGGGAGGTTTGGTGCGTCACAAAACAAGTTTAGATAGGTTTCTGAACAAAACCAGCAGATTAGGTTCCTTTAGCTAGCCGGCAGTTTAGCGGCGGGCACTCTTTGACCCATCTTTCTTAATTACGTTTTGTCATATGCTTTTTTTTCAAGATAGTGGTCATTGAGTTAGTAGTCTACCCGTATTGGGTTTTATTTGCATGTTTATTATACTATAGGGAAACGGGATAGAGAAAAGGGAGGTTTTGGTACCATAAACCGGTTAATCCCTACCACTGGCTTTTTCTAGTGCCGGTACCAAGCCCGGCTATCCCGAGTTCCTATCTTTATTTATGTTTGTCTTTTATCTTCATTTGTGTTTTTTTAGTTCAGTTCGCTTGTGAATTGTTGCATGTGATTGTAGCTCCCGGGCATTGTAGGTGTTTACTGGTATCCTGTTTTTGTAATTTTAAAACTTTTGTTAAATACACTGGAGCTCTACCAAGTCTGTACCATTGCGGTAGACTATTTTCCGGTGGTTTTGAATGCGTGTCTTCTTTTTCTCTGTAAGTTTTTCTCGACTTTATTTAGTCAAAGACAAATTTAATTTTGTTATTTCATTGTTTATTTGTTTTATAAATTTACTCAATGATGATTAAAGTAGCTGTCAAGGTCTTGCATTCCAGTGATGGTACAAAATGTTTGTCTGGCTTATTCGAGTTTGTCTTGCCTGTCACAGTTATATAGCATAACGGAGATATTAAAACTGAACTGAGCTTTTATACCACTACACTTTAACGTGTATTTTATTGGATATTGTAAATGTTCAAGTCAGATGCACATTATAGCTCATTAAAAAGGAAAGCTATGTTACCGCAGACATGTTTTCTTTTGTATAGGCAATATAGACAGTATATCTTGTATTTAAATGTTTACATGTTACCCTGAGTTGAACTGTTGAAGCTGAGATGTCGATAGTATTATCATATTTAGACATATTTGTATAAAAAAATAAAGCAACTTTTGATTTCCTCATGAAAACTTTGCATGTACAGTCGTTTTCCAGTGTAAGAATGGCTTGTACAAAGTGTAATATTGACATAAATTAAATAAGAAAAAAAAACAAATTAGCATTGCACATCACTAATAATACAGTGAATTTTAGTTGTTATATAAGAATTAATTTGAAGTCTTGAAAACTGTAGATTTGCTACGGACAAATATTGTACGTTTTGGGGTACAGAAATGTATGTATTGGGAGAAAAGTGACATAGTTCAACCGTTGGTATTTAGGCAATAATTATCTACAACAAAATGTAAATCAGTCTGAAAATTAAATATATTTGTCATATAATTGCAAAAACATATTGATTTTAGAATCACAAAACTGTATTAATTTTGTTATCAGTTTGATTATTCAACTGATAACTACAAAATTAAAAAGATTTATTTTGGTATGTAAATAAACAAATACAAAGTTAAATTGTACAGTGTGTAATGGAAATTGCTATATATCAAACTTACATGCAGTTCCTTTTTTGGCATCAGTTCAGAGATTTTTCTCTTAATAAAAACGCAGAAGAATACCGAAGGAACTTACATTTACTGAAAACTATAATAGAAACACTTTCAAAGTTATCAGAGATACATTTTTGCTAACTTATTGCTGAAATCGAAAAGTAGTTTATGGACAATTATATTTTTGTGAAACCAGGCATTGTGACTGACAGTTATTGCTCAAATATGTCATCCTTTACATTCAAATCACAGACAGTACGATTTTAAATCGAGGTTTTCAATTTATTTCTAGCATCTACTTTACAACTGTCTTCTTTTATGTTAACATAATCAGTTAAATTCAAACATAAAATTATGAACTTTTTTTTGCCATGTGTATATGTATTCAAGTTTCAAAACCAAATGAAACACAAATCGGGAGTTAATACACGATCTACTTTTTATAGAAGGAAAACACTTCCTAGTCATCCAGGTGTTGGTAAAAAATCTGGATGTAATGCAACCTGACATTAATTATTTTTTTTTCTATCTGTAACCGTTGTAGCACAAATGACTGGTCGATCCAGACTGTTCCTCTTTTTGGAAGCATTCATACTAATGCAAAAGGTGGAGTCATGGACAGGGTAAGTGTTGCCTGATAATTTTATTACTATTTCAAGACATAAATTAGACATCGACATGTTATGCTGAAAGAACTATAATATTGAATGAGGAAGTGCATATAGAAGACTATATATACATACACACTACTATACATGTAGTTGTGAGTTCATGAACGCTTATCATATGGAGATATTATGATAATTTTAAAGGCATATTCATTGTATTTAAATTAGAAAAAGAATCACGTGACTTATCAGCATTCTCACCGAAGCCGACTTCGTCAAACAGCCTTTATTGCTAAAACACGGATATTTGGTCTTACCCGTTTCTGTATTCCTTTTTAAAATCACTTTGACACTTCCTTATGACGTTTTCAATGTCAAAACAAAACGTAAATCGATAATTACTCAAGCGCAAGGGCGCAAGGGGCGCTTGAGTGTATCTATTACGATGCTAAATTCGTTCTTGCCCAATATTTGATTTTCAAATTTTGCAGTTCGCTAAATACATGCTTGGACGTTAATCTTTTGGTGAGTGTTCATCTGTAGCACACATTTCTATATAAATTTGAATGTCACATTTTATGAACTATTTCTATTTGCGGACTAACATCAGTATGTAATTAGCTAGGCTATGGAATAGCCAAGCTATATAGATAGTTCTTGGGGGAAAGTGAGGAGTACGCTTGCGTATTGAGGAGAACGCATGCCCAGAAGACTATTGACCAATAGGAATTTCATATTATCGGAAATCAAAATGGCCTTCAGTTTCGTCCTGATAAAACGGGGCGGGGTTTAATTTTTCTGTTTCCTAGTGGAAGTTGAAACGTATTATAAACATTTACCATAGGTGGTACTGGGAACAGGTTTGTAAAGGATGATGGGATTGGTATTGCAATATCGCTTAGTTAGATTTATAAATATAGATATGATAAAAAGAATAAGAACAGTAATGTTTAAATTTAAAACCAGAAGTTAAAAATAAAGATAAGGTATTGTGCAATAATCAATAATATACAAATACTATAAAAAAAACACCGCTTTAAAAGGTCGCAAAATGAGAAGTTTGATCGAATCAGTGACTGAATCGATTTATATCATCTACGTATGTTTATAAAGTCACTTTATGTTTATAAAGTCCCCTCGTGTTTTACATTTGCACCAATAGACTTTATTTCATTATCATGATGATATTCACTCAGTTTGAAGAAGGCATATGGTATTCAGTTATTGGAGAAATATTACTTTCATTTCTTTTGATTTAGTGACTATATAGGGTATTCTTCACCTCTTTTGTCACATGCGCAAACCAATAGAAGAATTTACAAAGAAGTACCGAGAAAGGCTTACTTCAAGGTTTGATTTGAGTATACAAATACATCATGAGCCACCACACCCCTTTCAATCAAACACGCAATTTTCTATCCAGGGCTATTCCATAGCCTAGCGTATCGTTTATATTTCATAAAAACCATTCTCCGATTTATATCATCTACTTATGTTTATAAAGCCCCCTCGTGTTTTCTAGTTGGACATTTTGTTAATGATTACGGAGAAAAAGTGTAGGCTTTCCGAATATTTTCTTTTATTGATATATATACCAGTTCAGGTCTAGCTAATAAACAGCAGTACCTACAACAAACAGGAAACCAGTTATCTATTCGACAGCAGCATACAGTATGAGACCTATCTAGGCCAAAGGTCCTGTTTTCGTTTATTTCTCGTAACACGAGATATTGTGTCCCAAGAAGTTTTGGTTGTGAGTTAAGAATCCTTTTCAAGAATCCTTGTTTCGTGCCGAATCCCGTTCGCACCATGAGTTGTTTCGAATTATTAAAAATGCAAATGAAAGAATAAATTCATAATTAATTACATGTTTCTATCATAAATAATTTTAAACTATTACATTTAACATTCTCAATACCAGTTGGGATAATTATAGATTTTTACATGTCATTTTCTATAGTTTATCGATCGTACTTACTCATAAACTATATAAAGTCAACGCGGCCTAGTCGCTCACAAACTAAACACAGTCCAAAGGACGCGTTTACATATCCATGAACTCCTCCAAAATTACTTTTATTTTTTATAATTCTAATTATTTGCTCTTAAAATAATGTTTTTAGTGAATTTTACGTCATAATATACTGCAATATTTGACCTCCGAAAGTATTAATCGCCCAGAAGTATTTTTCGAAAAAATAACTTCTTTGTTTTTCATGACATTGATCAATAAAATTTGGCTGAAATCATTCAATATTAACTACACGTTTTTGAAAGTTACGTCAAATTGCACAAAATGCATAAAACACTGAACTATTGCTGTATACAGGAAACAGATCGAACACTATATGCCTTTCTTTTTAAATTATTTTTTATTATTTGTTCTTTACAGAGACATTATAGGGATTAGCAACTTGTAGTTAATAGTATATGATAATAATAGTAACTGACAACGCTCGAAACTCTCGGTAATTTTGCTTATCACCATTTTAAATAACAATCCGAAGAAATGTACCTATAATATCAGCTTTCACAAAAACTATCGTTGAGCATTGGCGGATCCAGAGGGGGGTTCCGGGGGTTGGAACCCCCCTTTTTTCTGGACAATCATGTATCTTTTAATGAATATCCTGATGTTTTATTAAGAAATACTCCCAAAAATTTTCGCGCCTCGCTGCGCTCGGCGAAATCTTCTGTCCTTTCTAATTGAAACCCCCCTTTTCAAATTGCCTGCATCCGCCCCCCTGTAGAGTTCTGAGTGTGTTATTAACATCTCAAATGCATCCTCGGTACTATATGTCTGTCACCGTTGACGTATTCAGTAGTTGCCAATCTGTATCTGTATCACTGCTTCTTATTGCAATCGGTTTTGTTCCTATCACCCATACTAGTAACAATTTGTGCATGAATAAAGAACAGTAACTTGTCAAAATGGCCATTGCCTATGCAAAAATTAGATTCATATAAATCAATGAAAAAATTAACTAAAACTCAGCTTGAGTATTCTGACTTTTCTCAGAGTATACTTGTTTTTAGAGAAGACGCTAATTTTATAAATTGATACATCTTCAAATTGGGGCATATTTAGCTTCCATGGGAAATTCGAGTTTCCAAAGTACATAATTTAGGTTTGTAGCAGCATTTTCTTTGGCACTCAAAGTTTTGTTGTCTTACCATGCATCTTGTTTTCGTAATGACTTTACACTTAAACTTGGCAATGAAGCTAGGGAAGTTGACGTTTTCACCCATTTTGTCAAAATATTTATGTTGGGATGTTGAAGGACTCGCGCTTATGATTTTCATATGGCTTGGGAACTTTGAAAATATCTTCTAAGTCAATCTGATACGATTCGTTTGACTGCATATCAAATGTCCTATCAGAGTTTAACCTTGTATTTGATCTGCAATTTAGTTTTTAAACAAGAATAGCTATTTTTCACAATTTTGCCTATCAAATACAATGGAATTCCAGCCCGTATTTGACTCTGCAATACAATATGCAAATGAGCAAAAATGCACAAGATTTCTCCATATGTTTTATTTCATAAAAAACTAACCGGTAGAAATCGGAACTATAATCCTTCAATTAAAAGTTTCAAGTTTCAAGTGCCGTAAATATGAAAAATCCCTTCTATGCCTCCATTCAAAGTTCAAAAGTATCTCTTTTCATTGACCCGGTGCCATTCGGGTATTTTCTTTTAAGTTTGCGTATTTGACCGGAAAACGTATGGTAAAAAAACGTGTCTTTTCCGTGTACGATTTTGAACTTAATTTTATCACGTGACAAAACCAATATTCAAAATGGCACCATGTCAAAGAGGAGAGATACGCTTGAACTTTGAATGGAGGCATATAAGGGATATTTAATATTTTCGACACTTTAAAAAAAATTTTTTGAAGGAAAATAGTTCCAATTTCTACCGGTAGATGTTTTTATGCACACACAGGCGACAACCAGCCGAAATTATACCGCATCCAAATTGGAAGCGATCTCATGATTTTAAATAAGAGATCGTTCTGTCGTCACAAAGCAAAATAAAAAATAATAAAATATTAAAAATCAAAAGTCAGATTAGTTAGAGATAAACATAGAATGATAAAATTAGCTAGTTTGTAAACGACGGATAATTCAGTCTGCAATGGATCATACTACAATTTCCCGGGTGAAAGTTATGAATGGGTTACAATCTTGAAAATGTTCCTATTGTCGCCTATGGAAAAAGAAACTGTACCGTGCCACCTAAAGATCAAAATGACAAAAAATGTCTTATTGTTATTTGGTGTCATTAAATCTTAGTACTTTTTATGCTCCGTTATATGAATTTTACTGATTTACTGAAGAATTTACGTCTAAAACATAAAATGACAGCTCAGAAATAAAGAAAAATTGCTGACTCAGCAAACATGATCGAATTTTTGGAAACATGGAATTTTAATGTAAACATGGCATTGCAGACAGAAGTCAAGGATTAAATGCACCATAAATACTCTGAGCAGTATTTCTTTGAATTACTGTTACTATTGCTATGCTGAAATGCAGACCAAGAAATTTGCTAACCTGCATTTAAGAGTATATTTGAAATTGGTGTTTTCAACCAGTCAAATTTGTACCATAGGTTAGGCATTTGAATTGCAATGTGGGGTCAGTGTCAAAGGGAACATGCAAATGTTCTTTAGTTCGGAAATACATAATCTTGCATCAGAAGGCAGTAACACTAGATCTTTGCTCAATGTGTTTACCTATAGGTAGCACGCTACAGTTTCTAAAAACAGAACTGGATTTTTGTGTACCAAAAATTGTATACAGGAGTGAATATTGAAAGCTGAGTTCTGATTAGTTATTGAGCATAATAATCATGTTATATTTTTTCAAATAGATATATTATCTATGATTTAAAAAATCTGAAAGAAATTTTCATGTGCCTTTTATTGATGGAGATTATTTTTTATAGAATTATTGGTTAAATACCCTTCAATGCAACTTAGACCGCAAGTAAACTGACAGACAATACGTACTTTGATTAGAGGCTCTTTAGCTGTTGCACTATCTCCAGTTATCGTGTCCGCTGCTAGGTTCGTTAGTGTCCTGGTATGTTCCGGTCGACAAGCTCTGTTTAAACTGATGTTAAATAAGGAAAGTTTAAAATCAAATTGTGAATGAAGCTAAGCAATGATATACATCTAGATTGCACCACTATATACCTGATAGTTCAATTTTCACATTTAATAGTGAGGCTTGCCGAGTTTATTAAAATATTTAAATTCATCCATCGAGAGTTAACGTTGTTGATTTCACAATGAATATCCTAGGTATTTGAAATATCCTTTTGATAAACAAAATTTTTTTTGCGCACTAACAAACATAGCGAGATCCTCGATTGCTCATTTATATAATTACTAATTTTGTTCTATTAGAAATAATTCAAATGTGTAAAGGAATAAAAAAAATAATAAAATAAATAAAACATAGAAAAAAAGACTCACAAATAACCGGCTTGTATTTCAAGCACTTTATCATTTGAGATTTTATTAAAAATTTATATATTGTTGAAGGCCTCATGGTAACTTCAAGATGATGATCAACAATAAAAGCGTTGTTCCATTGCTTAGTTTTACCATGTATTTGTAGAGACTTTGTCTCATTTGCATTTACTCCATATCCGTTCATTGTTTATATTCATTCAAATAATGATATAAGTGTGAACTGGTTGTATTTCTGATTTATATGAGTGATTAGTTGTTATTTTTGAAGCCAAGAAAGAAAAGAAAAGGAATAAAACTCATATTTATAATTTTATTAACATTAAAAATTAAAGATTTTATATTCAAATCGTAGAGCATGATATGCAACATAGATAAGATTTCATAACAACAACACATTCGTTGCTAGGTTACGGTTATGTCAATTTCAGTTCCGAGTCTTAAATTAAATAACTGTTGTAAATCTCAATTATTGTCATTATTTGATGTGGATTTTTGGGTGATTCATTATTTAAAACTTTATTTAAACAAAATAAAATGAATATTGGGTGAACAAAATGTGAAATTGTACATCACGAATGCCCCCACCTTTTTTTTAAATATACGCATGTGCTAAAAAATATTGTTGGAATTAGAACATAGCTTTGTTTCCAAGTCATATTAGAATCAAAGATTAAGTCAAAATCGGTAAAGTCAAATTATGGAGGACGTGATTCTAGCTGAAAATATCCGTTTTCATTTTGCACATCGACATATTGTATATTTCAATGTTGTTATGGTGATGGCAATAATTTCTTGAGGGGATGGAAGTAAAATAGGCTGAACAAATCCCCGACTCAACTTTTTGTAAGACAGTGCTTTTGCTCTTTAAAAAAAATCATTGTACAAACTACAAGCTTGACTGATACAGTGCTTTTTGTCCGATATTTGCTTTTTGTCCGATTTTCCTTTTCTTCAGACAATTTTGATTTTAGTCCGAAACTTTTTGCGTTCAGTCCGACGCTTTTGGTAAGATATGCTTTTTTTGTCCGATTTTGCCTTTCGTCCGCCAATTTTTGCTTTTTGTCCGATTTTTTTTGCGTTTTTTCAGTGGCTTTATGTTCGATTCCCTTTTTTCCGACAATTTTGCTTTTGGCAAATATTTTTGCGTTTAGTCCGCCGGGTTTTGCTACTTTGAAGGACAATTTTGTCTTTTGTTCGATAAGTACTAAAAAGGTACAAAATCTGCATGAGGTTGTTCTATCTATGACAAACCGTTCACGGTGTGGTGAAAAGTCAAAGTCAATGTTTGTCATTTCAGTAATAAATTCATCTACTAATATCTCATTAGCGGAATAAAACAATCTGTGAACTCATAATACCAATCATCTACCTATGTCCAGTGTTTGAGGTCCATTTCTTCCCCTTAAACCCTTGACAGATTTGGTTTACATTTTCTCAGATGCTTCTTTACACATGAAGCAAATTGATTAGCCAATATAATCAATAAAAATTGGTTGAGACAGATCCTCATTGATTTGTCTGGTTGTATTTGATCATGAGTAGTAGCCCGGGAGATATAAATGTCGTCTGTCCAAGTCTCAGGTGCTCATTTATTTGCTTTTGTGTAGAGTAAATATAAGTCAGGAAATATAAGCCAGACCAGAATTTGAAGGGAACGACATACCGACCTTAGACACTTGACTTGGGAAGATGAATGCTAAATGCAACTGTTGTTGAACGCAACCTTGGTTTTAGAAACATTATTTTTGCTCTGCTGGCCAAATAGATGAACAAATTACGCACAGCAATGGCAAAATAGTAGTTGTGGGAAGTCCATTTTTCAAGAGTATCTGAATGCAGCTGTATGGCCAACAGAGCAAAAATATTGTCTCTAAAACCAAGGTTGTGTTAAACCACAGTTGCATTTGGTATTCATCTTCCCTAGTCAGGTGTCTGAGGTCGTTAAATCGTTCCCCATAAACTCTCGACAGATTTAACTTTTATATCCTGGGCTGGTTCTCTTCACCAGAAGCAACTAAATAAGCCACTGAACTTTGGGCACTGAACTCTGGCTACTTCTTTTGATCAAATACAATGAGATGAACAAATGATTATCCGTCTTAACCATCGTTGATTGATTTTATTGGCTCATTAAAAAGTCTGAGTGGGTAAGAAATATAGCCTTGGTTTCCTAAAATATATTTATCGGAGTATACATGAATTCTTCAACAGACTGACATTCGAATTTTGCGACATGTATATCGTGTCACAGAATGTTTAGGCACATAATTAGCAGTATATTACAACAAAGACTACACATGACAAATTTCCATTTGACGACTCCGTGAAAAACAAATGTCCAGGTGCGTTTTGTTTTACTTCTGCTTATACGTCCAAGCGTCGATATATTTTTATCTGCAACTGTTATATATGAATAAGCAAACTATAGGCAAACAAATACCTAAGAAATGATTTGAAGTAAATCATCTAAGTAAAGCATTTATTTCACGTGATATATTTAAATATATACAGTCATTTTATTGTTTACCTTAGCTTTGAATTTTTATCGTACTTTTTGCAGATTAAATGGCTGTCGTGATATATTTGTCTTAAATTACAGAATTACATAAACTACTACAATTTGACAATGGAACATTATCTTGATTATTTACCCACGATGTTTTGATGTAATTTGCTACTTGTAATCCTTGATAGATCACCTGGCTATTTGAGCTTTTGTCATATCTTTTCGCCAGGTGTCTGTCGTCCGCCGTCCGTACGTCCGTTAACTTTTCATTCAAAGATTTTCTCCTCTGAAACCACTTGACCAATTGCAACCAAACTTGGTGACAATAGTCCTGTGGTGGCCTGCTTTAAAAATAAAGTCGGTCATTTTTGTACGTCATCCAATTTGGTCGCCAACAGTACCATAGTTGAACATAGGAACCTACGGGAAAAACTGTAAAAATCTTCTCTCGAACTACTCATGCAATTGGAATTAAACTTGGCTACAATAGTTCTTCGATGGTTCCCGTTAAAAATTATGCCGCTTGGATCCGTACCCGACCCAAGATTTCCGAAAGTGAGAACCAAAGTAGAACATTGCACCCTATGGGAAAATATTCAAAATCTTCCCCTTTGAAACCATTAGGCCAATTGAAACCAAATTTGGTCATAACAGTCCCGGGGAGGCTCGTTTTTAGAAATTAAGTCGCTCATCCAAGCTTGCCCCCAGGCTTGACCATAGTGTAACATCGGTCCCTATGGGAAAATAATCAAAATCTTCTCCTCTGAAACCGCTTGGCAAATTGAAACCAAACTTGGTCACAATAGTCTTTGGGTTGCCCCTTTAAAAATTGTGCATTTTATGTCCCTATATGTACGTCATCCAAGATGGCCCCAGCATGGACAGCATTTGACCATACGGGAAAAATTTGAAAATCTCCTACTTGGAACTGCTTGGCAAATTGGAATTAAAATTGGCCAAAAAGTCCTTAGATGGTCCCTTTTGAAATTGTATAGTTAGGGTCCTACCCAATCAAAAATGGCCGCAATCTGGGAGCGAGACCAAATGGGAAAATATTCATAAAACTTCTCCTCTGAAACCGTTGGGCCATTTTAAACCAAATTTGGTCACAATAGGACTTTAGATAACCCCTTTAACAATATTTTTGTCGCTCATGTCCGTACATCATCCAAGATGGCAGCCCGCAGGCAACAAAGTCCAACATTGGAGCCTATGGAAAACACTTTCAAAGATCTTTTCCTCAGAAACTACTAGTCTAATTACAACCAATACTTTCAAAGATCTTTTCCTCCGAAATTAGAACCAAACTTTAGATGGTTCCTTCCAACAAAGGTATCCGGATGGATCGTTCCTCATCCATTATGGCTGCAAGTAACATAGTTTTTCATTGAACCCTGTGAAAAACACATTAACGATCTTCCTCTCAGAAACTGCCAGTCCAATTAGAACCAAACTTAGTTAAAATTGTTGCAATATGGTCCCGTCCACATAAGCTGATTAGAAGGTCCCTACCGTAATAGATGGCTGCCTGCAGGGTACACCCTATAGTTCAACTTTAAATCGCATGTTTGATATGACTTGATAACAAAAATAGCTTTAAGTGTCCATATGGAAATATTTTTTTATTACTACAGCTTTTACAATATATCAAATAGTTCTAATTATGTACACCGCACCAACACAATTTTTTGGGAAGTTTCTTATATATATACATGTATAAGTGATAACTTTACAATGGGAGATAATAAAACTAAGGGTGGTCATGAATTTAATTTTCGTTTCAAGCATGCTATTATTTCAGTAATTCTTAAGGGCAACTCCTGCCATTTTGTTCATTTTTTTTTTTTTTTTTTTTTTTGAAATTGTGACTCTTAATGTTTTGATATTAACAATATGTATTATCCAGATTCTGAAGATTATAAAAGGAATCCTGCACAATTTGATTTTTGAATTATGGATTGAAATCGGTTGTAATCGATGGTGGAGATCTCAGTAGCTATGACAACCATAGCAGAAGAATGACATTTTGCTACATATTTTATTTATAATTTCAGCATTATGTATAAACTAGAACTTTCAGCATTATGTATAAACTAGATACTAGTTTATGTATAAACTAGAAAATGTTAAAAAGAGGGATCAGAATGTTATTAATTTCAGCAATATGTATAGCCTATTATAAGGGGAACCCCTGCCCATTTATTTTAATGGGGTCTGATATGGGTTGTACTGGATACCAGAGCTGTCAGTTGCCATGGACTCCAAACAAAAAAAACTGAAATTTGGAAAAAAGTATTCCGATTTTCTTAAGGTTTTCTTATCAAGATATATGTATGAATTAGTTAATAAGGAGAACCCCTCCCAAATATTTTTGAAAGTACCCTCAAATGTTTTGATTTAAGCAGTATTTATTACCAAAATTGTTAAGGGAACACCTTCCTTTATTTTATTTTTTGGGAAGGTGGTCTGAAAAAGGACCGAATGGATAATGCTTTCAAACATATTCAAAGATCTTCTCGGAAACAACTTATCCAATCAGACCAGAATGGTACTTTGATAGTACCTTTCAATAAAGGTATTCTTGAGTTCCACATCTCATCAACTATGTCTGCCAGTAATAACATGCTTTGACATTTGACCCTTTGGAAAACAAATTCCAAGATCACCTCAGAAAGTACTAGTCCTTAGATTATCCCCTACAAATTTGCAAATCAGTACCTACTTCAAGTTTGCCACCAGCGAGCACATAGTTTATATTAGATTACCTTAAAAGAGTGAGGTCTATGAAACCACTTATCCAACTGGAAGCAAACTTTGCATCTGGCATGTCTTGCATCCAATCCAAGGTGAATCTTCTTGGAAATGTCATAAATCTATTTAAATAAGCCATGGTCCAAGTGAGCGATACAGGCTTTCAAGAGCCTCTTGTTATTAGCTCACCTGGCCTAAAAGGCCATGTGAGCTTTTGCCATCACTTTGCGTCCGTCGTCTATCGTCCGTCGTCTGTCGTCTGTCGTCCGTCAACAATTTCAAAAATCTTCCTCTCTGAAATTGCTGAGCCAATTGTAACCAAACTTATCCTGAAGCATTACCAGGGTATGCAGTTTTAAAATTGTGTTCGATCAGTCCGAAGACCCAACAGCATGGCTGCTGTTACTAAAAATAGAAAATAGGGGTAAATTGCTGTTTTTTGCAAATAGCTCAAAAACCGTTACAGATATCAAAAATCTGACATGGTGTAAAAGTAATCAGCGTAGCAAGATCTACCTGCCCTGCAATTTTGAAGAAAATCCGAAAACTCGTCTTGGAGTTATTGCCCCTTTTCCCGTAAAATTTTCAAAATTTGTGCATTTTTATTTTTTATTTCAAAAAGTGTAACAGATAAAGGTCAAGTGTAAATTGCAAAAAGGTTTAGCATATCAAGATCTTCCTACCCTGAAATTTTGAAGAAAATCCAATGAACCTTGTAGGAGTTATTGCCCTTTTTTTCACGGAATTTTCAAAATTTTCATATTTTCACTTTTATTATGTAAACTATAGAAGATGAAGGTTATGTGTTAATCGATAAAATGTTTGCCATGATGTGTGGACTTAAAAACTGGTGTTGAAAATTGTTGGTTGACCACCATTTTCAAAATGGCCGCCAAAAAGGGCGGGAAAATTCAACATTGTTCGATTTCAATGAAATTTGGTTTCCAAATAGATATTGATGTTACGACTTCCAAAACCGGTGTTGAAAATTGTTTGTTGACCGCCATTTTCAAAATGGCCACGAAAAAAGGCGGGAAAATTCAACATTGTCCGATTTCAATGAAATTTGGTTTCCAAATAGGTATTGATGTTGCAACTTCAAAACTAACGTTAAAAATTGTTCGTTGACCGCCATTTTAAAAATGGCCGCCAAGAAAGACGGGAAAAATCAACATTGTCTGATTTCAATGAAAGTTGGTTTCCAAATAGATATTAATGTTGCGACTTTAAAACCAGTGTTGCAAAATCTTCTCAAAATGGCCGCCAAAAAGGCGACACAATTCAACATTGTCCGCTTTCAATGAAAGTTGGTTCCCAAATAGATATTGATGTTGCGACTTCAAAACAGGTGTTGAAAATTGTTCGTTGACTGCATGCCATTTTCAAAATGGACACCAAAAAGGCTGGAAAATTCAGCATTGTCAGATTTCCATGAAATTTGGTTTCTAAATAGATATTGATGTAGTAACTTAAAATATGGTGTTGAAAATTGCCGTCGACCGCCATTTATAAAGTGATGTCGCAACATCAAAACTGGTGTAGAAAGTGGTCCTTAGCAAGAACATTTAGATATTAATGTTGCGACTTTAAAACCAGTGTTGCAAAATGTTCTCAAAATGGCCGCCAAAAAGGCGACACAATTCAACATTGTCCGCTTTCAATGAAAGTTGGTTCCCAAATAGATATTGATGTTGCGANTGTTGAAAATTGCCGTCGACCGCCATTTATAAAGTGATGTCGCAACATCAAAACTGGTGTCGAAAGTGGTCCTTAGCAAGAACATTTTTGTCAAAAAAGCCCAACAAAGAAATAAAGTAAAACATGATGAGACTTAAAATACAGTTCAAGATATTGGTGGTGTTCAAACTACCAAAGTTTGAGGGACTGAAGTTCAACTGTATAACTTACAATGTGAGCTTGATTGTGGCAACTGAAAGCCAGGTGAGCTCCTGGGAGCCTCTGGTTTTTTTATATAATTTAACAATAGCTGCCTCTTATTATTTTTTATATAATTTACCAATACCTTTTTGATAAGAAGCAAGTGTTATTTCACTTAACGTCGGGGTGATAACAAAATTAACGAACAGAGTGGTCAAGAGCCGAAGTCCATGCGACAAAAAGACAAATCAGATGGAAACCACAGGCAAAATTGTCGACCGCAATGGTACGGACTTTGTACAGGCATTTCAAAAGAAATGGTGGGTTAAACCGTTTTTATGGCTAGCCACACATCCCCTTCATTTTCGGCAGTGTCCGGAATCAACTCAACAGCAGCTGCCTTTGACAGGTTGAAGTCAGTGACATGTTTATCACAGTAATAAGTAAAAATAATGTTGTGAAAGATCTTTTGGGTGACTGATTGGTAAATGTCATTTCCTAACCTGACTTTATGGGAGATATATTTTAATGAGGAAAGAAAAAAAAGTTGATTCACATATAATTCCTCAGGATTTTGTCAATCATATTTATATAATTTTTAGAATAAACTTTAAGAACTGTAAGATTAGGCTTTAATGTTATGATAGGCAAGCTTCGCACATATTTTGTCTCCTCCGGTTTTTTCCAGTTTTATAAGCATATTTGTTTTGCTCATGGACCACTATTTTTTCCCATATCAACGTACATTTATAGCAATCTGTAATAAACATTAAACCCAATTTATTTTGTTACATTCATCTATGGTAAAACCTTCATAATGTTAACCCATTCAAAATTAGAGTTTTGTGCGCTATAAAACCGGTTTAACCATCTCTTTTGAAATGCCTGTATCAAGTCAGGCCATTGCGGTCGATAACTTTCCGGTGGTTTCCACTTGATTCGTCTCCTGGACTTTGAATCTTGACAACTCTATTCTGTAGGTTTGTTATTAGCCTATTGTCACTCATATATGACAGACAAGATCTTCAACTTATCAATATATTTTCACTGAAATAACTTTTTTCTAATTTTCCAACAAAAATCACATTCATCTGAATTCTACTGTATTTTCAAATTCAGTAGCGAACCCCTTAATTGTGAGTGTAAACGTTAATCCTAATTAAAATTTGATTTTCGTTGAATGTATCCGAATAACAAAGACAAAACAACGTAAAAATAGAGAGAGATACTCAACTGCAGTAAACAGGGTTTTTGATATTATAAAATCTATAATTTGCTTTACTAGAAAACAAGTGCACAAGGAAAACGATGTCTTTGTTCGGCGTATCAATAGCCCAAATCCGAAGGTCAAAAAGACAAAGCATAGGGAAATTGTCAACCGTAATCGTCCTGAATTGGTACATGCATTTCAAAAAAAAAAAAATAAAAAAAAATGGTGAGTTAAACCGGTTTTAAGGCGAGCAAAATCTTCCCTCTCATAACGATGCTGTAAGATAGCAACTAATCGGCGATTGCTATTGAAAGGTATTAGTCAGTGAAAACAAGTAGAACATGCATCTTGAACAACAGTCCGGACCGAAATGTCAAATTTCCCACCAGAGATTGATATATGTTAAAGAAAACGTTTGGCACACCTGACCCAAAGGGTCAGTGTGAGCTTTTGCCATCACTTGGCTTCCGTCGTCCGTCTTTCGTCCCTTAACTTTTCACATTTTCATCTTATCCTCTGAAATCATTGAAGCAAATTCAACCAAACTTTACAGGAATTATGCATGGAAGGTCTCAGCACCTGATGATACCTCAGTTTTTATAGGAGTTCGCACTGCTAGTGCCTTAGTTTTGTGACGGTCTTGTTCATTTTTGTTTATTTGTTTTGTCTTTGTCATACTGTCTCAATTCGTGTTGCTGTGAATTGCCGTGATTTTGGATTTATGATTTTAGAATTTCCCCTTTCCTCGTTCTTGCTTCGGTATTCGTTTGCCGATGTATATTACTAAGATTGCCCATTTCGTTTTGATCAGACAAAAACATGGCCGCCAGCGCGGAACTTAGGTGAAACATTGGACCCTATGGTAAAAATTATATTTTCATCTTCTCCCCTAAAACTACCGATGCAAATTCACCAAACTTTAAAGGAATTGTGTATGGAATTTTATTTGAAGGATTGCTCATTTCGTTTTGATCCAACAAAAAAGATTGCCGCCAGCGCAGACCTTAAGTTTAACATTAGACCCTATGGGAAAATCACATTTTCATCTTCTCCCCTAAAACCACTGCAGCAAATTCAATCAAACTTCAAAGGAATGATGCATAGAAGGTCCTTTACAAAAATTGCCCATTTCGCTCCGATC
>MJUU01071512.1:41499-53515 GCA_002080025.1 Modiolus philippinarum
TTACGTGATTTCTTTTGTATCTTGTTCATTGTTGGAGTAGATAAAATTTTAAACTGTCAAAGTTTTTACCGAAGATTTTATAAAAAGTTTTATTCTTAAGACTTATTAAATAGTTTGACGTACATTACTATCAAAATAAAATATTCTTTTTCCGATAAATATAACGGCTTTTTGACGTATGTGTGAAACATGACGAAAAGTAACCGGCATAACTACCAAATCTCTGTTACATAGGCAAAGTATTCATATTTTAAAATATTCTTGTAGAAAACGACAAAACTGATAAATCTCTAGAGGTTGAAGAGGCCAATTTTTAATATCCTATAATATTTCTCCAGAATACGAATAAATTATACATTTTTTACGTAACACAACATCGACCGATGGTATTACATTTTTTGGAGAGACCACCAAGGACTATGGTAAGCTTGTTCTCCAATTTCTGTCCTGTTTTAATTTTTCTTGAACAGATGGATAAATACTATTCTCCTCTCTAGAGAGAATGTTGTTCTCGGCAAGTGATTGGATGAAATTCAATTATGACGACAAATATGTTCGCCGTTTTCCCAGTTTACCATTGTGACGTCATGAAAAAAGGCGACCATGCCTGATGACGTCAAGCTCAAAGAACACATTTCTTTCGGATCCTCAGAAAAGGAGTGATGTTTTTGTCCCAAATCTCCTTGAAATCATTAGAGAAATAAAATCCACAACAGTATCTCGTGAGAAACGACATTTCTACACTCTCGATAGTTAAATTTTCAAATATTTTAAACGCTCGGCATGCAAACCTTGCGTTTAAAACTTTGAAAATTTAGATTTTAGAGTAGAAATGTCGTTTCTCACTCGATGCTGTTGTGGATTCTATATTTCCATTTAACTCGGTAAGTTTAATGAGGTTGAAGGGCTCGTAGGTTGAACTTTTTTGAATCGTGGCGGAAATCTTGGATTTCACCAGTTATTTTTAGGTTGAAAAAATGAACCCTGAATCGATATGGCAAGTGCAAATTTAAATGAGTAAAAACAATACAGATTTTGGACACAATACAAGTATGGACACAATGACATAATCCCAAAGAATATAGTTTTTTTTATAAAATAGCACCAAGTATCCACATATCCCTATTGTTCGATGGACCCTACACTAATTTACAGTGTTTCGGCAGCTTTGTAACAATTTCTAGGGATGGTTATATTTCTCTTTGTTGTCGGAATTAAAAGTTAATCTAGGTCTGCTCTCATCAGGGGTCCCCTAGGTAATTTTTAAAAAATATGTCTTCATTATTTGACGTGTGCTGAAGTCAAAAATTCGCATAAATTTATTTTTCCTTTTATATACGGAATGACAGATTTTTCTTGTCAAAATCTGTATTATTAAATTGCAATAGATGTCAATGTAACAAACGATCTTTCCTCATAAATTGTATATTGGCAGTTTGACCTGTCTTGAACTAATTTATCAGACATACTGCAATTAATTTCACATTCTAAGTAGGCTTGATTAATTAAATTAACCTTGAACGTGTTGGTTACGGTCTTTTATATTATTAGTGTTTCTAATACATCGTATTTTTTCTCCCTTAATGAAACCTGCAAAAACGTAGTTGCGTAAAAAATGTATAATTTATTCGTATTCTGGAGAAATATTTTACGATATGAAAAATTGGACTTTTCAACCTCTAGCTAGAGATTTATCAATTTTGTCGTTTTCTACAAGAATATTTTGAATATGAATACCTTGCCTATGTAACAGAGATTTGCTAGTTATGCCGGTTACTTTTCGTCATGTTTCACACATACGTCAAAAAGCCGTTAATATTTATCGGAAAAGGAATATTTTATTTTGATAGTAATATTCGTCAAACTATTTAATAAGTTTTAAGAATAAAACTTTTTATAAAATCTTCGGTAAAAACTTTGACAGTTTAAAATTTTATCTACTCCAACAATGAACAAGATACAAAAGAAATCACGTGCTTGTTCTAAATTATGGTTTCTCACTTCAGTACAAGCCCCGCCTTGTTGCTATCGACAAGCCAATGGGAGTAAACGTTACGTTTTTGCCTACAAACAATTTGTTGAAAGTTTCGCAAGGAACATTTCAGCGCGAAGCTTGTTTGCAGTTCATTGTATTAATCAATGCTTCGAAAATTCCGTCTCATACGATATTTCAACGAGGGTCAGGGACTGAGCCTGAACCGCTCACCTGACAAAATGCTTCTAATATAAGCCCTGTCTATACTGATGATCCAAAATGACTTTTTTCCCTTAGGGTATTATGTTAAGCTACAGTTCCATACATTTCTAATTCAGTTTAGTTAAATTTGCTTCAATAGTATCATTGAAGGTGACGAAAATTATCAATTTCCCATGGGGTCAAATATTTAATCTATATTCCGCCCTTGCGGCATTTTTTAATAATCTTTGCATAGAACCTTATGTACTCTGTACATTGTTGCTGTTAAGTTTGCGTGAATTCGCTTCAGTGGTTTCTGAGGAGAAGATGAAAACGTAATTTTTACCAAAGGCGTTTAACCTAAGTTCCCTGCTGGTAGCCATGTTTTTGTGGACTTGGATCAAAATGAACAATATTGGTAAAAGATCCTCTAAACACCATTCCTGTAAAGTTTTATAGAATTTGCTTCAATGGTTTAAGAGGTGAAAATGAAAATGTGATTTTCCCCATTGGGTCCAATGTTAAGTTCCGCGCTTGCGGCCATGCTTTTTTCGACTTGGAAATAAATGAACAATATTGGTGAAAAGACCTTTAGCACATCATTCCTGTAAAGTTTGATCGAATTTGCTTCATTGGTTTCAGAGGAGAAGATGAAAATGTTATTTTCCCTTAGGGTCCAATATTTAACCCAAGATCATTTTTTGTCGGATCATAAAGAAATTAGCAATCTTTGTAAAATATCTTCCAAACATCATTCCTGTAAAGTTTGGTTTATTTGCTTCAGTGGTTTCTCATGAGAAGATGAAAATGCGATTTTTTCCATAGGGTACAATGTTAAACCTTTGTTCCGCGCTGGTGACCATGGTTTTTGTTCGATCGGAGCGAAATGGGCAATTTTTGTAAAGGACTTTCCATGCATCATTCCTTTGAAGTTTGATTGAATTTGCTGCAGTGGTTTTAGGGAAGAAGATAAAAATGTGATTTTCCCATAGGGTCTAATGTTAAACTTAAGGTCTGCGCTGGCGGAAATCTTTTTTGTTGGATCAAAACGAAATGAGCAATCTTTAAAATAAAATGCCATACACAATTCCTTTAAAGTTTGGTTGAATTTGCACCGGTGGTTTTAGGGGAGAAGATGAAAATATGATTTTTACCATAGGGTCCAATGTTTCACCTAAGTTCCGCGCTGGCGGCCATGTTTTTGTCGGATCAAAACGAAATGGGCATTCTTAGTAAAACACATCGGCAAACGAATACCGAAGCAAGAACGAGGAAAGGGGAAATTCTAAAATCATAAATCCAAAATCACGGCAATTCACAGCAACACGAATTGAGACAGTATGACAAAGACAAAACAAATAAAAAAAAAAAAAGAACAATAACGTCACAAAACTAATTTATGCGAATTTTTGACTTCAGCACATGTAAAATAATAAAGACATTTTTTTTAAAGTTACCTAGGGGACCCATGATGAGAGCAGACCTAGATTAACTTTTAATTCCGACTACAAAGAGAAATATAACCATCCCTAGAAATTGTTACAAAGCTGCCGAAACACTGTAAATTAGTGTAGGGTCTATCGAACAATAGGGATACGTGGATGCTTGGTGCTATTTTATACAAAAAACAATGAACCCTGAATCGATATGGCAAGTGCAAATTGAAATGAGTGTGGACACAATACAGATTTTGGACACAATACAAGTATGGACACAATGACATTATCCTCAAGAATAAACAGAATGTAGCAACCATGCAACTAATCATATAGAGGCAGAATACCAATTTTGAAATCAATCCCTTGAAAAGAAGCTGAGAAAACTGACAAAAATGTCTCGCTATATTTTGTAACTTAGTCCATATTTTATAAAACAAGAAGAACAATCCAACAGCACTTAAAATAGGACGTTCCTTACAACTAATCATGTAGAGGCTGCATACCAATTTTGAAATCAATTTCTATTATAGAAGATGAGAAAACTGCGACAAAAAATTCATGTTTCACTACATTTAGTAACTAAGTCAACATTTTGTTAAACAGGAAATACACATCTGACAAGACTCAAAATAGGAGGTTCCTTACAACCCATCATATTGAGGCTGCATACCAATTTCTAAATCAATCCTTCTGATAGAAGTTAAGAAAACTGTGACAAAAATTCATGTTTCGCTACATTTCGTAACTAAGTCCACATTTCATTAAACTGGAAGTGCACATTTGACACGACTAAAAATAGGACGTTCCTCACAACTATTCATATTGAGGCTGCATACCAAATTTGAAAACAATTCTTATAGCAGCTGAGAAAACTGCGACGAAAAATTTATGTTTCACTTCATTTCGTTACTAAGTCCACATTTCGTTAAACAGGAAGTCCACATCGGACAAGACTCAAAATAGGACGTTCCTTACAACTAATCATATTGAGGCTGCATACAAAATTTGAAATCAAAGGTTAGTTCTATACAACGGGGATCAACTCCTATAATGAGGAACATTGGTGGGATTTATCTCCTCCTGATTCCAGGTGTCACTGCAAGCAATCAGGTCCAACAAATATTTTTACTGATAAGCTTACATATAATATCTATGGAGATAACATTGACCACAAACTAGTTTTAATTAGTATTTGATTTCTTACACTGATAAATAATAATTACACATATTTATTCAAAACAAATACAATAATTAAGTTTATAATTTTACAAAAAAAAAATGTTTTAAAGAAACTTAAAACAAATTAAGAAGTGTTTAATAATACATAGTAGGACAAGAGGTGAAATCAAAAGCTATGGGTGTTATTATATTGTTAATACATATGGATTTTTGTTATTGTTTTGGCATATATAAAGTTTTTTTTATAATCAAAATAATTTATTAATAACATACATAACAATCTCAAATTTAAAGTGTAAATTATGTCAATTTTCTAATGCTTCACTGATGTTTTAATTAGTTGAGAAAATTTTGCCATTGTATAAATTCTGTTTGGTTAGAAACTTTTTAAAAGCATAATTATCAGACCAATAAATGGAAAAATAAATTACTGTGAATTATCATGTCTTTTTTCACTGTGAATTATCATGTCTTTTTTCAAAAACTTATTTAATCCTGGACAAATTTGATGATAACAAATAACAGTATGTCTCGTTTGTAGAATGTAAGTTTCATGCAATATTTTTTCTATATGTCAAAACCTATGGCCATTGAATATTGTTTTATTTAAATAAACAGCTGATTTTAGCTAAATTTCTTAATTTTCTACCTAAAAGGACGTTGTTTAAAAAACAATATTCCTACCAATTGCAGCTGTTCCTTATTTTACTTATTAATATTTATTCATTTTATTTAAAATGGAGATCGATCTAATTTTGAGAGAAAACATATGACAAATCTGAAAAAAAGTCATCAAATAAAAAAAAAACTTTTGCGTCACTAGATTTATTTTGAGGTACCATATTTTTATATTATGTATATTATGTATATGACAATTCATTGCAAATTCCTGGGAGTATATTGCCATCCGACTCCAAAGTGTAAATTTTGAAAATTGAAAAAAAAAATTAAGAAAAAACACCAAGTTGTATATTTTGAATATAATTTATGAAAAAAAATTCAAAAACTTTTAACCATTAGTAAAAGAAGTTTAGAAGGAATCGGTCATGGTTCTTTTAACCATTAAATTATCATAATGACCTACGTATTTTCCGTAATTCTGACCTGCCATACTATTTATTCTTTTGTTTCATAGTTCTATATTTGGATAGGACACGTCTTCAAATTGACCCAAAAGCTGGGCACAGCATAAAAGTATAAAGAAATAAAAAAATATTTTATATGTACATGACTGTGTAGTATTTTATTTCTTTGCAACAAATGTAGATAGAAAAACAAGGCAGATTAAAGAGATAAGATGTGAGCATCATTAATACATGACTATTTACATTACATCATAGATATATAATGTCATTATACATCTATAATTACATAAACAAACAAGTTTATTCGATTTCTTTATTACCTGAAATTTATGAGTTGCAGGTAACTAGAAACAATTTTAAAAAAAATACAATTAAATAAAACACAAAAGATGGCCTTTTCAAGTTCACCATTTTGCTAATATGTAAAATACACAAAGTTGTATCAAAGACATATAGCTGGTTGTAAATATGATTACAGTCTTCAGAAATATTTTTTAAATTATATTTAATTACATCTTTATTTATATTTTTAAAATCAATGATATATACCAATGAAATAAAATCCAACTATTGGTGTTTTGCTTGATATAAGACAATTGCATTATTTTTTTTCTGATGAACACAGTGTTAATTCTACTAGAATCATAGATAAGATAATTCTTTGTTGGACTTGATTGCTTGCAGCGCCTGCTGTTTTATCAATTAGGGGAAGTAACTGACCAATGTTCCTCATTATCTCTGCTCGTGTCAATTTCGATAATTATGTTGTTTTGTTTCATTCCAATTGTCGCACTAGTCCGGGGGTGGGTGAGGGTTACTTTGAATATTTTAGGGTAGGGATATTCCAAATCGATCTCGAAAACATGCCCCGAATTTATATCCTCCCGTACGTAAAACATACCCCCAAATTTATATAATGACATTAAATTTAGGACCCGAATATCTTAAAATATCTTGTTTTAACATGGAAATTATAAAAAAAAGATCACAAAAAAAGAAACAAAGCATGAAGTACGTTTATCATTGTACATTAAAAAAATAATTCTGCTGTCTCTAAATAATTGCTTTATTTATTTATATATTCATTTTGGTACCAGCATTATATAAATTATTTTTTCTTAATGCAAAATATACAAGTGGTTTAAAAACACACCGAAATTTATATATTTCATGCAAAAAAGATATACCCGAATTTTTGGCACATCCCCGTATATCAAAATAATGAAAGTTACCCCACTTGGGAGTATATAGTTGATGAAATCTCATATGAACTAAACCCAAAGTTTTTGCACATCCCAGTATACCATAATACTGGAAGTTACCTCCCCTTGGAGTATAGATGTTGAACTTGCAAGTGAATTTCTTTGTTTTCCCGTTTCACAACGTTTAACTGATTTTAATATCCATCCTACTAATATATACAAACGCAAAGGAGTCTGACCCCTTTGGAAAGATCCACGAATTTCCATGACACTTTATTCAGCAATACGCAGACAAATCTTACCTCCGTAGTTTTCAATTCGAATACGTAGACAGCTTTGGTGGACCTGATATTCTTCCCGGTGATTTAGTAATATTTAGTAAATAAGTATGCAAGATGCCACGACCAAACAAAACAAGTTATTGTGTGATTTTTATAATTTTTTATTATAGTTGGGGGGGAGGGGGTGCGGGAGAAGAGTTGAATATGCCTATCCACCAACATATTCCCCAGATCAGAATCCCGCTGGAAACTGGTTCCTTAAAATTTTATACTTTTTTGATATCCTATAATTGAAATCTTATTAAAATACAATTCTTTGGCGTACGCGTAGGATGCTATCTCAAAACTAACTACAAGATCTAGTTGGAATTTACAGTCATGCAGAATATTTAAATATTTGAGCTATACCATATCCAATATTCACCGGCAGACCCAACCTTCGAAAAAGTCGGTCTCAATAGGGTTCCGGAAAAAAGGGGGGAGTTCTAGTCGATTTTTTTTTTAAATATGCAGTGCCTAGATTCTGCACGAGATTGAGGGGGATACAAAAAAGGAGAGGTTCAAAACCCTAGAACTCCAGTCTCTTACTCTGATATTCACCTTTTTCTGAGTAAATATTTTATTTAAAAACTTTTGCAACCGCATATTTTATCAACAAAATTCAAGGACCTGAATCGTTCCAAGGTATTTTTTTTTTTCAATATTACATATGAGACTCTAATTCAATTGGCAGTTCCAGAATAAAAAGAGGTTATTGCAATTGAGTTCAAGAAGAAGAAATTTTGCCAAATTTCTGCAAGAAATGAATAAAAAGGGGATTTACCCTCAAAACCATGAATCAGCCAATATATATATCAGTTGATTCTCTTTCTAGCAATTTTTTACCACTATTCTTCCATTTGTATTGATTAATTTATATGGTAGTACTTCACGTGCTATTGCTTTACTATTGGTAGTAAATCGTAAATTCCATTTCCTTATTTGGTCATTGCTATGGTCAGAAAACACGATTGGTTGTATGCATAATTTGCTACCAATGAAATTGATTGTAACAACTTCGAAAGAGTTTTATTGAGCACGTGAATAATTTGTTTACGTGTTTGTGCCAAACGTGTCAACGCTAAACTTGAACGCAGTTCATTGTAAGGCGGTCACGGAGATAACTATGTTTAATGATTGATTGATTGATTGATATGCGGTTTAATGACACTTTCAACAGTACTATGCTTAATGAGACAGTCTGCATAATTGGTGCTGTCATTGTCAGACAATTGATAATTTTTAAAATTAAAATCATCCATTTTTGTCGTAAATATTAGAACTTAGATTCCCCTTTTCGTCAAATTCAAGATTCTAGTCCAAAAAGATGTAGATTTAGTGGTTTCTGTTGTTTCCTTTAATTCAGGAAAATGTATTGATGGAATCCATTTAGCAAAAGATTCGTTATGAATCGAAAGCACATTATTATTGTGCCTATAAGTGAGACTGAAGTATCAATCATTTAAGATTTAAAGAACTTTTACGTGTTCCTGAAGAAGCTCGGTCTCGTAGAAGAATAAGAAAAAAGTATGCTAGTAGAGTATCACAATTTGTGCCCATTGGTATACCAACTTGCTGTTGATAAAAACCTCCTCCAAATTGTGACACATCTCGATCACCTTAGCAAAAACTACTGTATATTTGCCTACCGTACAAAAAAAAAAAAAAAAAAAAAAAAAAAAAAATACCGATAAATGAAAAATTTAAGTATGGCTGTATTTTGATTATTTTTCATAACTGCTGAAATCAAGACATTTGTAAAATGGAGAAGAAAAAGCAGAGGACAACATGAAATATAGCTGCAAGAAAAATTGCAACTAAAAGTGATTGTGAAATCAGTAATGAATAATTTGTTTTTAATTTTTTCTCAGGTCTTTACTTCTGAAAATTTGCCAATTATAGGGTTTTAAACATTTTTTTCTATCAGGGTACATTTACTCAAAGACTTGAAGTTGAAATGGACATGTCACTGTCTGCCAGGTAAGAATCGATGACAACATTCATCAGAATCAAAAAATCTTTTAGCATTGCAACGAAATTAATACTATTTATTTCAATCCTTTTATAATGCTCTCATCGATAAGCACCTGGTAGATAGTACATAAGCTATTTTGATTCATTGTCCATTATGGTTACAATAAAACAGGTATACAGTCATAAATTTACATCACTAGATAAATTTTCTCGATGACATTTTTATTTCTCGTTCTTTTTATCAGTTTTTACACGTATTTCGGTTAATGGACTGCAAACTGTTTTGATTTTATCTGCACTGAAGAGCCATAAGTTGTCGTAATGCGAATATGCAGACACAAAATTTACAGTAACTTCGGTATTTTGTTATTTGTAACATCGTTTTAACTTTTTTGTATTAATTTGTTTGTTTTTCTTTTCATTTATTTAGTAATTTTTTATATTATTTGATTAATGTTGTTCTTTTTTATTTGTTTAATAATTTTTTAACATTTGACAGCATAATTTTTCCTAAAGCCCCATTTACATGCACAGTTTTACACTCATGTGTATTTTTACATAGGTATGCAAATTTGCACTGATGTGCAATTACTGCATGTAAACGCAACTGCATACGTGTGTAAACTTAACAACATGTGTCAATTTGCAAGAGGTCAGGGGCTAGTGTAAATGTATATTTGCGCATGTGTTAATTTACACGGTATGCATTTTGAGCATGTAAATACAAACTAAAATATGCACACTGTGCAAAATGTTCTTTATGTCTATGAAATAAAAGAAAAGGGCCTTGCACTTTATTTGAATCATGAAATTTATGCACATACATTGAGCTATAATTATCTATAAAATTCAGACTTACCTGACAGTGTTGTCTGATTTAGGCTTATTATACGAGTAGTATATGGGGACAGTTCGCTTATTATTTGTGGTGGTGGTGCTGTGGTGGTGCCGGAAATGACGTCACCGGAAGTGACGTAGACCGGATATGACGTGATGGAAGTCACGTGACCGGAAGCGGAAGTCACGTGACCGGAACACGAAATGCTTTTACTGCGCATGCGCACCCGGAAGTAGGTGTGTATCTACTGTAAGTAGCCATATTGACCGGAAATGACGTGTTGAAAGAGGGCAAGACCCCGCAGGGGTATTGTATGACTTTACTACCGTGTACATGCGCGACCGGAAGTGGGCGTAGCCCCATGTTGTATACCGGAAGTGGTCTTATTTGAAGCCCTATACGGGCCTATTGACCGGAAATGACGTGTTGAAAGAGTGTAAGACCCCGCAGGGGCCTCGTATGACCTTACTACAGTGGACATGCGCGACCGGAAGTGGGCGTAGCCCAGGTATAGACCTGAAGTCGGGTATGTTCACTAGTCGGAACGACTCGGGCATGGTCGTTCGGATGTTTCCGTAAGTTGTCGTTGTCATTGTATTTCTGTGGGTGTCTTCTGTCGCGTCCGCGTTCATCAAAGGGACATAACTCTTGGGATTTCCCGCGTTTCTTTTTCGGTGTCTTCTATCACGTTTGCGTTCGCCAAAGGGACATTACTCTTGGGATTTCCCGCGTTTTTTGTGGGTGTTTTCTATCACGTCTGCGTTCATCGCGACAATTCATATGGTTGTTAAGAACCTTGTTGGTTGCTAAGGGTCTTCTTTCACGTCCGCGTTCATCAAAGGGAGGTAACTCTTGCTGGTATTTTTCCGGTGTCTTTTTAAGTTATTGATTTTGTCCGAGACTTAGGCGACGTTTCTTATGATACCACTCACGACGGCTTACATGACTCACGAGTTTGTTTACACGACTCACGAGTCGCTCACGAGTACGTTTTAGACAGTGCTCGCGTGCTCATTTCACTATATTGCTGCTGCTGCTGCTGCTGCGCTAGGCTGATGGGGCTGCTGCTGCTGCTGCTGCTGCTGCTNAAAAAAAATCATGTTGTGAATTTCGAGTGAATCCAGCCATTAGCTACCGAATCCAGGAAGGGTCACTCTGCGTTTCACCAGGCTTGTGACTGGCTATCCAAAGGATAGGCCGCATTCCCCCTTCCTCCCAATCCCAACTGTCTTTGCTTTTTTGCTTTACGTGGTTTCGTTGTCTTCGGTCGGTGGTGGGCCATATGAATCCAGTACTTCATCAAAGAGATATCTCCTCTTATCTAAAGCATAATTCCAAGCTTCTCTTGTGTCATAGTCTTCTTCTTCTTTCAAGCGTTGAACCGTCTTCTTGATCTTTCTATGCACTGGGTCTTTCCGCATATTTGCATTCCAGAATATGCCTTGTAGATAAACGTCCCTCATCTTGTCTTTGTAGTCCTCGTACAGGTCTTCAAATGCAAGTTGGCGTGCCTTGTTTTCTTCATGTTCATTTTCAATGTATTCTTCATACCTTTATTGGTATTCGGCCTGATTACACTTCCTGGCTTTGGTTACTACTATATCCCATGGTGATGCCCAACGTGTGTCTCTTCTGTTAGATTCTTCATCCGTAGCATACTCTGGTTCTTCAGTAGCATTGCTTTCCTCGGATATGTCAGACTCCGTTTCTATATCTTGCTGTCTGTCCATCTCTTGCTTTATATTATGAACCAATTGTTTGTGACGTCGAAGATTGAACTGTCGGTTGGAATGATAATTACAG
>MJUU01071513.1:10257-52806 GCA_002080025.1 Modiolus philippinarum
AACATATATTTGTAAGTTTTGAACATATATTTGTAAGTTTTGAACATATATTTGCTATTTTTGAACATATATATTTTGTAAGTTTTGAACATAAATTTTATTTTTTAAACATATATTTGTAAGTTTTGAACATATATTTTAATTTTTGAATATAAATATAAAAATATTGCATATATATGTGTAAATATTGAATATGATTTTTTTATTTTTTAAATCAATATAAGTTTTGAATATTGAAACGTTTGACGTGCCATAGTATGGCCGCTTTATGTATCGATATATATTTTATTTTCCTAAAGCTTATTATGCATTAGTCGTAATATTAACCTTTTCAACATTTTATCTCATATGTCCTATCCAGACTTAGCTAATCGATCAAATTGATAATCGATCACTTATCAATAAAAATCGAACGGTAATCGATTGATTAGTTCGACTAATCGAACATTTATCGATCAAACTCTCTGAGGAGTTTGATCGATGATTTTGATTAGAAATTTGTGATCGATTTCTGATTGATTAATGATCAGTTGTTCAATAAAACCGCATTTATATAAGCCATCTGAATTGTTTTAATATATTTTGACTAACCAATCAACATAACTGTTACTGACGGTACTAAACACTTTGTGAAGTTAAAGGAAAATTTCAGTGATCACTTATCGATCACAAATTTATAATGTATGAATGTCATGTATAGGTTTGCCAATTCAAACAAGTATTCATTTACCTTATTAACAAAACATTCCTCAAATTCAAGTTATAATTGAGATTATATTAAGGTCAACTCTGTTGCTGTTATAGACAAAAAAGAAAAAAAAAGAATAATAGACAACAACAACAACAAAAAAACAAAAAAAGTAAATCTAAATGTGCAAAGTTGAACAAAGCATAAAATGAAAATAGTCTATATCACTTCAACAAGGGTGGAAACCATACCTGAGTTTCAAATAAACACATTCTTTGAATCTTTATGAGAAAATATGTGAAAGCAGTGCAAAATTTCAAGAATAGCTGCCAATGATCAGTGTGTTCAAAACTGCAACGTCTCTGGACAAAAACTGAGTACCATGATGAATATCATGATTAAAGTACCAAGAATTTGACATTTTGTAATCAAAACTGGCCTAAAAGGGAGGTTTACATCATCAATGTGTTCAAATAACAGTGCAAACTTTCAGAGGTATGAATGTTTCAGACTACACAAACCAGGCACTGTAATGTTAAAATATGCTGAAAAAATGACTAAGTTCAACAATGCATAAATTCAACATTTTTTAATCCAATCTGCCAAAGAGGGGAGGTGCACATCTTCAATGTGTTTAGAACAATTGTGCAAAATTCCAAAAGCATCAGGTGTAAGGTGTATGAGTTTCAGATTACACAAACTCAGTACCGTAATGTTTACATTTTGTGAAAAGATGACTAAGTTCAATAATAGATAAATTCGACATTTTGTATTCAAATCTCACCAAAAGAGGAGGTGCACATTTTCATTGTGTCCAAAACAACTGTGCAAAGTTTCAGAAGTATCGGGTTAAAGGTGTCTGAGTTTCAGATTACACAAACTCAGTACCGTAATGTTTAACTTTAATGAAAAAATGACTAACTTCAACAATTGATTAATTCGACAATTTTTATTCAAATCTCACTAAAAGGGGAGTGCACATCTTCATTGTGTCCAAAACAAGTGTGCAAAGTTTCAAAATTATCAGGTGTTAGGTGTATGAGTTTCAGATTACACAAACTCAATACCGTAATGCTAACATTTTATGAAGTTCAACAATAGATAAATTCGACAATTTTTATTCAAATCTCGCCAAACGAAAAGGTGTACATCTTCAATGTGTCCAAAACAACTGTGCAAAGTTTCAGAAGTATCGGTTTAAAGGTCTCTGAGTTTCAGATTACACAAACTTGGTACCCCCAAAGCGTGACGGACGGACGGACGGCTCCTAGACCTGCGGTCACCGTTGGTGATGCAGGTAAAAGATAGCACATTATATAAGACTGCATAAAAAATTGAGTATCCACTTTTATACTACATGTAAATAAGGCAGAGAAATAACGTAGTATTCAATTGTGCGTTACGCATGGACCATTTGAAATGGTGGGGTGGGGGCTGGTATTTTTTAGAAAAATTTTTGCCACAAAAAAAAAAATTCTCTGATCAGCACCTCGGTTGAAAAAAAAAAAATCTGGTCCGGATCCTGTCCATTAGAAAAAACCTGGCTCAACAAAATTTCCTAGCATTGTGTAATTCAATGTGTATATGGAAAAAATAATCTGGCCTGGCTCGGGTGAAAATACCAGCCCCCGCGGACCCCCGTACCTTACATCTTGAAATCATGATGAAGAAGAAATATGTCAGGTTGCTGTGATTTGTGTCAGAGCCCCGGATCAGAACTGAGCTTTAGATTTGCTTATTTAAGCCATTGCAAATTCAAAATAACTTTAAAATTGCAGTTTTAAAGGTGGGCGTGAATAAATGTTTCAAAGTGTGATGACCAGTATACACTGTACAAATCCTGGTAACCGCCTTTTTATTTTTTAGACACCCCCTAAACCGATAATAAAACTAGCGAAAAACCACAAAATATGAACGTTCACAAGACACCAGACCATGTTTTTAATCATCACTCGATTTAGTATTACTCAATACTGGACATCAAGCTTAACTTGTTATTTAATATAATATCGAAGGCGGCGACCTCTTGTGGGTAAAAGGCAATGGCGACACCTAGCGTCTGTTAGTGATAGAATTTGTCTGTCTGTTATGAAAAATGTCTGTTATTTTCCAGGTCGGGGGTATATAATGACGTCCGTCCGTCCGCCCGTCACACTTTTTCGTTTCAAGATGATAAAAAGAGAACGCTTTGACGCAGCTTTCTCAAATTCTAAAATGATATTTCTTAATGTGAATTAAAGCTTAACTTCAATTATGACGAAATACCCATTTGCCGTCCAAGAGTTATTTGCCCTTGATTATTAAAAAAGCGAAAATTTTTCAGTTTCCAGATGATGTAAATTCCCATTTGTTGTTCGAGAGTTATCTGATATTGATTGTTAAAAAACACAAATTTTTCAGTTTCCAGATGATAAAAAACGATCGCTTTTACGCAGCTTTCTCAAATTTAATATGTTATTTCTTATTGTGAAATGAAGGTCAAGTTCGATTTTGACGAAATTCCCATTTGCCGTTCAAGAGTTATGTGCCCTTGATTCTTAAAAAAACGAAAATTTTTCAGTTTCCAGATGATAAAGAGAGAACTCTTTTACGTAGCTTTCTCAGTTTCTTACTATGAAATGAAGGTCAAGTTTGATTCTGACGCCGCGGTGCAAGAGTTATTTGCTCTTGATGGTTAAAAAACGCAATTTTTTCAGTTTCCAGGTGAAAAAAAAGAGAATGCTTTTACGCAGCTTGAATTCCGAATGATATCTTGAGAACCACTTGTCATATCTAAATGAAACTTTGCACAGACAGGAGTTATGATAAGAAGAAGAACCCTATCGATTTTGAGGTTTGTGCGACAAAGGTCAAGGTCACAACTTCTAAAAATATAACAAAAATAAAACATTTCAATAAAGCCTAAAATCACATGTTTGGTTGTCTGGAGTTACTCTAGTCAGATGACCAATGGGAAGTAGTAAATTCCTGTGTAGGGTGCGTTTCCGTCCTTTCCCCAGATTCCTTTTCAACATCATACACAGGAATATCTTTCTTCGGTTGACGAACTACGATATATGCATCTTCCTCCTATTTATCCGCTAACTTATGTTTACCATCATAAGCCACGATCTTGACAAGAACTCTATCTCCTGTTTCAAGTACAGCCCCTCTAGTTCTCAAGTCACAGTTCTCTTTTTGTTTGTCTTTCGCTTCCTTTGCTGCTGATGTTGCTAATTCATACGAATTCTTCAGTCTGTTTCTTAGATTATCCACGTACTTAGTTAAGGTCTGAGGATGTTGCTCTCATTGAATACCAAACGCAGTGTCAATTGGAAGGCGTGGGTTCCTTCCAAACATCAAAAAGAAGGGTGACTGGTTAGTGGTCTCGTGTCGAGTACAGTTATAAGGAACCCTTGCCCAAATTTTTTTGAATGGTGGTCTAAAATGGGTTGTGATGGATAATGGAGCTTTCAGCGTCATAAACCAAACCATAACACTGAATCTTTGAAAAAAGTATTCTGTTACACATTTTTCTTCACAATGTAAATTAGATTATAAGGGAACCCCTGCCAATTTTTTTTTTTTTGAAAGGGGGGCTGGGAATGCTTTGATTCCAGCAATATGTATTACCTGGATTATAAGGGGAGCCCCTGCCCAATTTTTTTTTAATGATGGTCTGAAATGGGTTTTAATGGATAGTGGAGCTTTCAGTTGCCATGGAAACCAAACCAGAACACTGAATCTTTGAAAAACAGTATTCTGCTACACATTTTTCTTCATAATTTTAGAAATATGTATAAACTAGATTATACATGTAAGGGGAATCCCTGCTAAATCTTTATTTTGAAAGGGGGACTTGGAATGTTTTGATTTCAGCAGTATGTATAACCAGACCTGGATTATAAGGGGATATAACATAGTGTGTGAAAAACCTGCATTTTTCCAGTTTGAGAATTTGGCATCATAGCAAATCTAGAACTTTATCATGTCCAACAATATGTGTTTATCTTTCTACAGAAAACCTACCAGATAATACAAACAATGCATATTCTTTAATTACCACTGGATATAAACATTTATACCTTGATTGCGTCTGGTCATTACAGGACACTATCTGTCAATTAGTGGTGGACAATCAGCACTCTATTAATTAACTGTTTATTTCATAAGACACAACGCGTGATAAGCTTTATGCAAGTAAGCTTTATGCAACCCCTGCAAACCAAATTAGGAATATACACCAGATTCCAGAGAGACTCTTAAATACTGGTGTAAAGACTACGATCATTCTTATTCTTTTATTCTTTCTTGCTCTATTCATTCATACTGCTCAACACTTGAATATTTTATTGTGATGTTTATATATTAAATATTTTATGAACATTAGTCTTAAAGCATTACGTTACATGCTTTAATTGGTGCCGTGACCAGGATTAAATTTCGTATGTGAATTCCTGGCGGAGTAAAGGAAGCAGTCGAGCCGGAAAAAGACCAGGTTAAGGTAAGTGGCTCTTAGTTTGTTTTGTTGCTCTTAAAACAAAATGGCTAACTAAGACATTGGGGCTGTCTTCCAAAATTTAGCGATTCAAATGTCTGGATTATCGACAGCTGTTGGTACCCAGGGAATTGCTCAAATGATTCCTTCGTATGATGGAATTCCATCGAAATTTAAGGAATGGATAAGAAATATTGAAAAATATTCTCGTTTGTTAAATGTTCCAGGGGAAAGAATTAAATTGATAGCATTTGAAACAAGTTCTGGTAGTGTCAGTTCCTTTTTACAAAGATATTTGGACGACCATGAAAATATCACTTGGCCTGAATTAGCTGAATTAGCTACACGTTTTGCAGAAATTACTGATTGTCAACATGCTTTTATGCTGCTAAGAAAATGTATAGGCAGAAAAATGATGAGAGCGTGCAATTGTTTGCAGAACGTCTGTTAACATTGGCAGAGGAAACCTATAATAATCAACCGGGGGGTCTTCAAGCTATAGAGAGACAGCTTGTTGGTTTCTTTATTGATGGATTACAGCATGATTATTTAAAAATGAAAGTTATGCGAGACAATCCCGTAACGCTACAAGCAGCTGTAACTACGGCCATGAGTGAGCAAAATTTAAGAAAAAAGATTTGATTTACGCTCCGGAAAAAGGACAAATTATTTCCAAAATGAACAAACCGGCGAAACACCTTTGGAAATTGACTATTATCGGCCGCGAAAGTTTTGTTTTAATTGTAAAAGACAAGGTCATTTAGCAAAAGACTGCAGAATAAAATTTGGAGATATTAAACAAATAAATGAAATAATACAAGAAAGACCAAAATCTAAGATCATTTGTTGGAATTGTAACAAACCGGGACACATTAAGAGAAATTGTCGGGTTAAAATCAATAAAAAAGAAGTTAAGGCTATACCCAAAGGTCAGAACCAGGAAAACTAAAACGCACTCTTTATATTGAAGCCAATAAAGAGTGTGATAATAAAAGCATATAGTATCAGTTTAGCAGGTAGTCCTAATTCCTGTCTCCTTAAAATTGGTAAACAATGTTTTAGAAGTTTGGTTGATAGTGGAGCTTCAGTGTCTCTTATTCATAAAAGAGTTTATAAAAATTTGAAAAATCCACCAAAATTAGAAAAGAAAAGGGTCAATTTACAATATGTTAATGGAAATTCTCTTGATGTATTGGGCTGCGCAAATATTTGTTTTCAGGTAGGTAGCGTAACTCAAAATCATTTGTTTTTTGTTGTTGAAAACATGAACAGAAATATTATTATAGGTCGTGATTGGTTAATTCAAAATGGAGTAAGATTATATTTTGATTTAGGTTGTTTAAGAATAGGACAAACATATGTACCATTATAAGAGGATATTCATATAGCATCTATTATAAGATTAAAATCTAAAACAATTTTGAAACCTCAAACGGTAAGCGTATGCTCAGCTAAAATCAAAAATAATCCAGATATTATAAAAGATAAATTTTTTCAAATCTCGTCAATTGACACTGGTTATATAGACTCGGAACCAGGTCTAATGGTTAGTAGTGCAGTAGTACAAATGAATAAGTCAAGACAAATTCCGATAATGACTGTTAATAATACAGATAAGACTTTTACTCTGAAAAGAGTTGTATTGTAGGAAAAATTGAATCCATTCAGGAAGCTAACGCTGTTTCAGTTAGCAATGCAAAAGAAAATGAGAAGGAAAAAGAAAGCAAAATCAAGAGAGATGAAATAGTTGCTCCTATTGAACATAAAGACTTAATTGAAAATTTACTTTTTAAAAATGAGGATATTTTTGCAAACAATGACACTGATTTAGGACATGCTGATTCTGTTACTATGAAAATAGATACTGGAAATCATTCCCCTATCAAAATGAAACCCTATCGAACTCCTTTACACAAACGAGACATTGTTGAAAAAGCTATAGGAGAAATGCTTGAAGCAAACATTATTAGAAAGTCAAAGTCACCTTGGAGTTTCCCTGTTGTTATTGTAGATAAAAAAGATGGTAGTAAACGTTTTTGTATTGACTTTAGAAAATTAAATGAAATTACTAAAAATAATAGTTGGCCTTTGCCATTGATAGATGATATTCTAACCATATTAGGCAAATCAAAATACTATACAAGTCTCGATCTTAGGAGTGGTTATTGGCAAATTTTAATGGACAATAAGGACAAAGAGAAAACAGCATTTGTTTGTCACAAAGGTCTTTTTGAATTTAATCGTATGCCATTTGGTTTAAAATGTGTTCCTGCAATCTTCTCTGAGTTAATGGATATTGTTTTAGAAGGATTGGACTAATTTACGATTGCATATTTGGATGATATTTTATTTTTTTCTAATACATTGGAAGAACATTTAAATCATGTTCAAATTGTATTTGACAGGTTAAGGAAAGAAGGATTGAAATTAAAATTGAAAAAGTGTCAATTTTTACAGCAAGAAACAAAATATTTAGGTTTTGTAATAAATGAAAATGGTGTAAAACCTTACCCACAAAAAGTGCAGGCTATAAAAACAATAAAAACACCCACTACTGTCAAAGAAGTAAGGAGTTTTATTGGCATGACAAGTTTCTATAGACGTTTTATTCCAAATTTTTCTAAAAATAGCAGAACCAATTATAAAATTAACTAAAAAATATGCAAAATTGAATTGGACCACAGAATGTCAAAAAGCCTTTGAATATTTAAAAGACAGTTTATCTGTTGTACCTCTTTTGGCATATCCGGATGCTGCAAAACCATATGTTGTATATACAGATAGTAGCAATTCATGTATAGGTGCCTGTTTAGCCCAGGAATGTAATGAAAATGAACAAAAATTGTATGGTGTAAAAACTAACCAAAAACCAATTTATTACTTATCTCATAGATTAAGTAAAACTCAAGAAAAGTGGCCAATAATCGAAAAAGAAGCATTTGCAATACATTATGTTTTACAGAAATTAGATCATTATTTACATGGTGCACAATTTGTTATAAAGACTGATCATAAGCCTTTAAAATATATTTTAGAATCTCCTATGCAAAACAAAAAGATTCAACTTTGGAGTTTAGGAATTTCTTCGTATAACTGTAAGATTGAATATATTGCTGGTAGTGAAAATTCAGTAGCTGATTTATTGTCAAGAACTCCATCTGATGATGTTGAACAAGAAACAGACGATATTGATGTAGATGTCAGTGATAAAACTTTTGAAATTAACACTTAAAATTCTAATGAATTTAGCCCAAAACAGTTCGCTAGCTGTAAATTTAAATCAACTGAAAATCAAAAAGATCCTGTTAAAACATTCGAAGACTTCGACATGACATTTGAACAAGAACAAGATTTTGATATTTTGGAAATAATTAAACAATTAAGAAATAAAACTGATAATAAAACATTACTAAGAAAATATCTAATAATGGATAACATTTTATATTACATTTCAAACCCTGATGAAGAACCAATACTGAGATTATATGTTCCACAACATATTAAACAATTAGTAATTCCAACAGTATCATGATAGAAACGGTCACATGGGAATCCAGAAAGTATTTGATATTATAAAACAAAAGTATTTTTGGCCAAATCTTTACAAAGAATTATATGAATATATTTCAAAATGTATGACTTGTCAAATGAGAAGTGCCAGGAAGATAAAACCACCAATTCAAGAAACAGATATTCCACCATATCCATTAGCAAAAATTGGGGTCGATTTATGTGGACCCTTTCCAACAACTTTATCTGGTAATAAATATATTGTAACTTTCATTGACTTATTTAGCGGTTGGCCCGAAGCTTTTGCAGTACCAAGTAAAGATTCAAACAAAATTGTTCATTTGTTTTTGGAAGAAATATTTCCACGATTTTCCTGTCCACTCACTATTTTAAGTGACAACGGGCTTTGACTTATTTAGCGGTTGGCCCGAAGCTTTTGCAGTACCAAGTAAAGATTCAAACAAAATTGTTCATTTGTTTTTGGAAGAAATATTTCCACGATTTTCCTGTCCACTCACTATTTTAAGTGACAACGGGCTGGAACTAACTTCAAACATGATGAAAGAAACTTTAGAAGCTTTAAATATTCACCATATTACTACTTCTTTTTATCATCCGCAAAGTACGTAAAGCTAAAGTAGAGCGTTTACACAGAACTTTGAATGATATTTTATCAAAGAAAATGAAAGATAATATGCACAAATGGGATTTGTATCTCAATCAAGCTCTTGCTGCAATTAGATTTAATGTGAATCTTCAAAATTTCCACCATACTTTTTGTTGTATAATAGAGATCCAGTTTTACCAATTGATAATATTTTAAAACCTCGTAAAAAATTTTATGGAAAGGAAGAACATAAACATGCATTACAAGAACAACATAAATCTTTTGTTCTAGTTCACCGATATCTTAAAAAGGTTAAAAAGAGACAAGCAAAATACGCAAATAAAAATGTTAAGGAAATAAAATTAGAAATAGGTGATGCAGTATACTACAGACATCATCGTAAACAAAATAAGTAACAAAATAATTGGCAACCTTATTATAGAATCATAGAAAAAACGTCCCCTGATTCTTTCAACATTAAAAATCAGTTAGACGGTTCTGTTACGAAAGCACACGCAGAGCATCTTCGTCTAGCGAATATTACAGATTGGGACATTCCAACTGACAAATCTAGTAAAAAGTTAAGAAAAACACAGTATGTTGTTTCTCCAGAGCCTTCTGAATCTGAAATTAGTACTGACAGTGAAAGTGATAACTTGCCCCTATCAAAAATTGCTAAACGATATAGGAGAGAAAGGCAAAATTCTTCTTCTGAAAGTGATATCCCTAAAATGGAGCTTGTAAATGGACTGCAAAGTCAAAAATTAAGACAAAAAGCTGAACAAAAACCTTCAAGTGATTCTGATATGATGTCTGATATTTACAACCAATCTACTGATGATAATACATCAATAGAACCAGAATATTATAATGATGATACTGATGAGGATATGTCAGTTAATGAAGTTCAAGCAAAACAAAAACATAAAACTAAAATCAAGCCTAAATTTAAGTCTAAAGAGAAGTATAAACAAATTATTCAGACTATGGCTAGTATGCTATAAAGGCTTCATTTGTTCCTATATAAACCGGAACAAATATAATTGTATTGTGTAATAATTTCATTCTTGGTATGATAAATGTAACACCATTACGTATGGTGGATGACTAGTGTGTATCACTGTTAAATCATGGGAATAAGGATCTCTGAACCTGTGATATACACTGGCCATGTCAATTTCAATTAATGATGAAAAGATTCTGTTAAAATTGTTAACATATAATATTATTCATATTCCAGCTACTCAAATCATACCAAAATTTCTTTTTAAAAAATCTCGGTCGTTGGAGGTATATGCGCATTATGTGCTAATTGGCTGTGGGTTTCGATATATTTTTAATTGGGCTGCGAGTGTCAATAATTTTTTTAAACAACAATTATTCCTTTGTTATATGAAATATAAAAATGCACGAATCCATCAGTAAAATGTCTATCCTATCAACCTTAGTAAATTATGTATGATAGCATTGTTTATGAAAAACACAAACAATGTTCACAGACACTGTCAGACATTTGTAACGCCAAACACTGTACTGCCAATTGCTAATTATCTATTAAATGGAGTATGGATAATTGTAACACAGGAAGATTTGATGTTTTCGGTCGTTTGCCAAAATGCAAGAAATAAAACGTCTATTATTTATGCACATGCTCATATTGATAAAGTTACTCTAAAATTAACTTGCTCTGCATTTAATGACTATTTAACATTATTACCTTATTGTCATAAGCAAACCAATTATTTAGTTCTTTAAATGAATTAATTGATAACTATAATATATCAATGATGAAAATATGGAAACCATTTAAGAGTGCACTACCAAAATTCCATCCCTTACAATTACCAAAGGAGTTGAAATCAATTGAGCAAATTCCTATGGGACATTTAATTGATCGTTTGCAAAATTTAGAAAATGTTTCAATGAACTCTGAACTTCCAAAATGGTTTCATAATGTTATATGGGCAGCCCTGATTGTATTAATTGGAATATGTATTTATATTTACATCAGATATTGTAGGAATCGAAAATTGAAATTGTGTTGGTTAGCCAAAAATAAAAGTGACAAATTAGAATTGAGATCCACCCCTAGATCTGAACTGGTTTCGGCTACGGCAGCCGAGGGTGCAATTAACACCCCCAGAGAAGTGTACTCTGTACCAGTGAAATACGATTCTAAAACTGAAGAAGTACAGATGCAAAAGAATGTACAGAATGTTGTTAAATCATTATATCCAATGTTGGATTTATCTACTTCCGGAAGAGACATCAATGAAACGAAAGAGCGATTAGCTAAGGAATAATTTCATACATACAAGTTTGAGAACTCAGATCTATATACCAAGATGATAATTAACAGATATACTGATGTGTTTTAAGTGACATTCTATTGTAGCAGTAAGTCCTTTTCAACCGGGTCCAAAGGACCTGGGGAGGCTGTTAGTCTACATTGTTAATGTATATTATATTCACAACTATAGACTTGGATAGCGTCTTATATATATATATATACCTTAGTGTGACCTTCATATTGTGTGATGATGTTGTTATGGACCAGTCTACATGTGCAACAATGTGTACAACGTTGGACTAGGAATCCGAAGACACACGTTAAAGTGTTTTCGTGAAATCTACCTTGGTGGACTATACCTGGTACAACGTTGGAATAAGAACCCGAAGACACACGTTTAAGTGTCTTTGTGAGATCTACATTGGTGGACTAAACCTGGTACAACGTGGGATAACTGGTGACTGAAATATTTGACAATATTTCTCGAGACATTGGGGCGGAAAATGTAACATAGTGTGTGAAAAACCTGCATTTTTTCAGTTTGAGAATTTGGCATCGTAGCAAATCTAGAACTTTATCATGTCCAACAATATGTGTTTATCTTTCTACAGAAAACCTACCAGATAATACAAACAATGCATATTCTTTAATTACCACTGGATATAAACATTTATACCTTAATTGCGTCTGGTCATTACAGGACACTATCTGTCAGTTAGTGGTGGACAATCAGCACTCTATTAATTAACTGTTTATTTCATAAGACACAACGCGTGATAAGCTTTATGCAAGTAAGCTTTATGCAACCCCTAAATACCAAATTAGGAATATACACCAGATTCCAGAGAGACTCTTAAATACTGGTGTAAAGACTATACGATCATTCTTATTCTTTTATTCTTTCTTGCTCTATTCATTCATACTGCTCAACACTTGAATATTATATTGTGATGTTTATATATTAAATATTTTATGAACATTAGTCTTAAAGCATTACGTTACAGGGAACCCTGGCCCAATTATTTTGAAGGGTGGCCTGAAATGGGTTGTAATGGATAGTGGAGCCTTCAGTTACCACGTAAACCAAACCTTTGAAAAAAAATTCTGCTACATATTTTTCTTCACAATTTCAGAAATACGTATAAACTAGATTATAAGGGGAACCCCTGTCATTTTATTTTGGAAGGGGGCTAGGAATGTTTTGATTTCAGTAATATGTATTACCTGGATTATTAGGGAAACCCCTGTCCAATTTTTTTTAATGGTGGTCTGAATTATAATGGATAGTGGAGCTTTTGGTTGCCATGGAAACCAAACCAGAAAACTGAAATTTTGAGAGAAAAAAAGGCATTCTGATACATACTTTCACGATTTCAGCAATATTCAAAAACTAGATTTTAAGGGGAACCCTTGCTCAAAGTTTTTTTTTGGAAAGGGACTTGGAATGTTTTGACTTCATGCAGCTATCAGCATGCTATCAGCATGTATCTCTTAGATTATAACCCCTGCCAAATTTTTAGCCAAGTTAAGACAAAGTCAAAAATCCTGCGAAAGTTCAATTATAAGTCTGATTGAAATAAAAGAATTCATATGCTTATATGCATCTATTTGCATATCTTATGATGTACTTATGTAAATAACAAATATTCGCAACTCAGCTTTCGCAACTTTGGTGCGTTTTCTGATTTTTTCTTACGATGAAATGAGGGGCAAGTTCGATTTTGACGAAATTCCCATGTGTTGTTCACGAGTTATTTGCCCTTGATTGTTAAAAAAAATGCAAATTTTTCAGTTTCCAGACGATAAAAAGAGAATGCTTTTAAGCAGCTTTCTCAAATTTCTATATGTTATTTATTACTACGAAATGAAGGTTAATTTTGATTTTGACACAATTCCCTTTTGTCGCTCAGGAGTTATTTTCCCTTTGAATGTCAAAAAAGCGCATTTTTTTCCTTTCTGGTAGATAAAAGAGAACACTTTAAAAACGCAGCTTTCTCAAATTTCAATATGTAATTTACTACTATAAAATGAACCACTTTTTGCAGTGAAAAACTCAAATATAGTTCCATACGTAGTGGTTGTGGTGGGGGATTGCTGCGGGGGGGGGGGGTATCCGTGATCAGTAGATCACCAATTCTAGTTTTAACGTCTGTTAGGAAATTTTTCTGTTTTTGTTTTTATGTCTGTTTTTGATTTTTACCGTCTGTTCTAAATTTATCTTAATTTTTGCCCGAATGGCTGCCCATATAACATATAACAAATGAATAACTCCATTCAAACGGGTCTTTGGCAACATCGCTAATTCCAAGTTACTCTATTTTTTTCAATCTTTTCTCGAGATGGTCATTGGCTGTCTTGGCCATCCGAATTCAGGTTTGAATGGAGCATGTCCGTCAACAAGTTAAGCTTTTTTAAAAAGCTTCCCGGTTTATAGCCATCAATACATTTATTGGGCATATATATATGTAACAAAGAATTAATTGGAATGATTGTTTAATCTGGGATAAAATGTACTACACCCTGCAAACCTCACCTCATTGTACTGTATTGTCTACATTGACAAATATATATACAAACAATTAGTTTTACAAATCATACTCGCATCCCTAGGAGCAACGAATCCATACCCGTGTGTATGGATACATTTATAAATTGTAAAAGATGCTTTATATCAAAATATTGAATTTCAACCTGTTGCACGATATTTTATGAAATATTCAAACAATCTTTGGTTTAAAGCTGCGACAAAACAGTTTCATTAGTGTTCGGGCCGTAGATATATAATATGCACATTTCCCATATCCGGAAGCCCTAATACCAGAGAAATTCTGCTTATCGGATCAGATTCCGACCTTTTTAAAATAGAGTTTGACGGATTCCTAAAGCTACCATGGCAACCGGGAATAAAGAAACGACTGCCTTTCCCTATACCAGTTGACTCCAATGTAGCTAGTTTGAGTATTTGTCGTCCCTTACTTGTCCACGGTTGTATTTCGCAAACTGATTACATTGAAGGCAATGACAATGTAAAAATATATGAGGCAATCGGTTCATAGTTAAATTCAAGTTTTTCCAATGTCTACTCGAATGGTTTATATCGATGTGCAAATCAGCGGGATTACGGGGACGACGCACATCATTTAGCACCAGTATTACGCGGGAACTTCTGACCAATGAGCAAGATTTGTTTTCGTTTCTGCAGACATGCTTGCAGCAAACCATTCTAGTACCCGATTTCCATGGAAACCGGGAATCAAAGGTGCCAAATCGATGTTGACGCATTTCCGGCGATATCCGGATGATTAATAGAAAAAGTAGTGGTGGTGACTCGGATAAGGTGACTCGGATAGCTTTTAGCGTCAACATATTTCTTTATTTGCGGCCGATTGACCGCTTCACCAACCAAATTCTTGAACCATCTTTTTACTTTAATAGGTACAATGTGATCCCCAGTTGTCAAACACGCTTGTCCTTGGTTTGGTCTGTTTTGATTCCATTCTGATCCGAGTTTTATAAAACCTTTCCCAACAGGTGGGCGTGGTAGTGGTACAGACTTAAAGACTACCTGATTGGCATCATCAAAGCCTTAATAAGCAGATGTACCTTCCCCCATTCCAATGAAGGCGTTTCGAGGACCAAGCTATAGCCAAATTCACCTGCCCGTGAGACTTTAAAATGAAAATAATAACTCCCAACATTAATTTTTTGAATATTAGATCATGAGTCCCTGTCACGGACATACTTTAAAATATCTTGTACCAATGGTAGTACCACTTCTATATTCTGGAAGGCGGATAATTGGTTATTATATGATACATATTTGTGTAGTAAATACATGGTTTTCTAGTATTATATTTAATCTGAAAAAGCTGGGTATTGGTATTCAGAACAAAACATGTAGTTTATATCAATTTGTAAAAGTAGTCAAAGATAAATTACATAGCCAATATACATGTATTATTTTTTTGGAATGTTTACAGAGTCCAAATTCTCAAATCTGAAAAAGGTAAATTTTTTTCCTATTTTTCTTTTAAAACTACTTTTAGTTTTGAAAAATATTTGCATATAAAAGAATTCAGACACCGACAATCAATTTGTAAAATTAGAATTAGCTATCACCCTTTAAGGATTGACACTGACAGATAGTCAAAAATTATATTGATAGGACACAGAGAAAATGTCAGTATTTTACATTAGACAAAATAGAGGATGCGCAACATTTTATAATGGAATGCTCTCGCTATAATGAGACAAGAGATAAGTTCTTTGAAATCATTATTTTAAAATGTCACAACTTTGGACATTAAGATATTACTCTTAAATTTAATTGGCTTTTTATAAATGAAGCTTTGGATTTACTTAAACTTTTGGGACCATTTATATATACTGGATTTGAAAAACGAAGAAACTCTAATATAATTAATGTGAATGATACATACAGGGTGTCTATATATATATTATAAGTTATATATTTGCTTTAAAATGAACGTAAAATAATTTTAGATTTCACTTTAAATCGTCATTATTTCAAAATGTACCCCACACTTTTTCTGTAAAACTGACATGATGTTGCCATAGGGATTCCCGATTTATTGATATAACTTTTTCATATGGTCACCGAGTTCGTTTTCGTCGTATATATCACTAAATAGGGGATCATCATTCTAATTACGCCTGATCGTAACTTTTATCGACGACGTCGTTATTTTGACGGCGCGGTTTAAAATGGAGAAAAATCCATTTTTGGTGAGCCTAGCCTATATTATAATCGCCGTGTTGCCATGACAAACTGCGTACAAATGATAAGGATAAAAAGCGATATATCTGTAACTGATGCCATTGTCAAGTTATGTGGAAATTGTAACCCTTTAGTAAATTTATAACAGGTTTTACAATATACTCTAATGTTTATAGCACAGAACACGTGGTTTGACTAGAACTATATGACCTCGTAAGTTTACTTCCGGCGAACAATTAAAGAAGGATTTCTTCTATTAAACTGGGATCCTGTTGTGTTACACTAACAACGTTCCAAACGAGAGTAGCATTGTGGAACGGCGGACCAGTTTATTCTTCTATGTGCATACGAGGTTATTTTGTAGTGTAACGGAAATGGCCGAGTAGCTACGATTGTTTGGTGCACTTGCATGTAATTTTTTATCGATGCAAGGGAGACTTTTGACCCGTTGAAAATGACTTCTTCTCAAGTTATAAAGATAAATAAATACTATAAACATGATAAACAGCGTGGGAAAGGTAGAAAAGTGGTTAATACCTTGTATTGACTTAAGATTAAAAATAAAAGACCATTTATACCAAAGAACACAAAATGTAAATGTTGGATCATATTTGCCTTTAATCCCATACACTTTAGAATTCATATACATCTCGATGAATGCAGTGGCGGTGGTTTTAAAGTATTTCCTTTTTACAAAATGCACAATTCAGAAGACATTTTAAGGGAAATTAAAGAGAAAGTTTAAACCCATTTTAAACAAAACTAATAATATATCGCTTTATTGTTTATATAATTATTGTAAATTCTAACCCTTTATTGAAATTACCTCCCTTCATGAAGACCGAATTATCTGTCGTTTACAAAGCTAATTTTATCATCCTATGTTTATCTTTTACTGATCTGACTTTTTATTTTCATTTTGTATATTGCTGTGTATGTAGGATAATTGATGTTTCACCAACAGTTATGGATGGCGAAAGGGGCAAAAAAACAAAACCAACACAAAAATTAAAACCAACAACATTAATTGAAAAATTAACAGCGTAAAACGAAATCAAAAGACTCGAAATTAAAAATAAAGGACGCCAATTCAAAATCAACATACGTGAATGTAAAATCAACATACGTCAATGAAAAAGTAACTGTTAATGTTTCATTGACGTATGTAGATTTTACATTCACGTATATTGATTTTACATTCACGTATATTTATTTTACATTCTTGATTTTGATTTCGTTTTCCGCTGTTAATTTTTTTAATATATGTTGTAAGTGTTTACTGTTATCTTGAATTTATAATGTTAGTTTTTATTTTTGTGTTGTTTTCGTTTTGACGTCTTTTGCCCCCTTCACCGCCCATTATGGGCACATAGTATCAGTAAATTGTTGATCCTTGGGGTTACCAACCAGTGTAATACGGTTTCTGACATGGTACAACAAAGAAGTGATCCGTTGAGAAGATGTAACTGAAACGTCTAAGGACTATCAAGAACTTGTACATGCTGTTCGAATTGACCTTGCCCTTTCGACTGCAATTTTCTAATTCATCAGCATCATGAGCATGCCATTTTTAGCCCACCTGGCGATGCCAGGGTGAGTTTTTGCCATCACTTGGCGTCCGTCGTCCGTCCGTCTGTCGTAAACTTTATATTTTTATTTTCTCCTCTGAAACCACTGGGCCAATTGGAACCAAATTTGGTCAGAATAGTTCTTGGTTAGTCCCCTTTACAAATTGTATCCGGCAGGTACGTATCTCATTCGAAGTGGCCGCCAGCGGGGAACAAAGTTATGGAAAAGACATTCAAAGATCTTCTACTCAGAAACTACTCGTCCAATTAAAACCAAACTTAGGCACAATGCTCCTTAGATGGTCCCTTCCAAAAAAGGGTATCTGGCAGGTCTGTACCTCAATCAAGATGGCCGCCAGCAGGGAACATAGTTTTAACATTGGACGCTATGGATTCTAAGGGGAACCCCTGTCCAAATTTTTATTTGAATGGTGGTCTTATATGGGTTGTAATGGATGGTGGAGATCTCAGTAGTCATTGAAACCAGACCAGAAAATTTCAGAAAAGAAAGCATTCCACTAGATGTTTTGTTGTTGATTCAGCAATATGTATAAATTAGATTAAAAGGTGAACCCCTGCCCATTTTTTTTTAAAGGGAATGTTCAAATTTCAGCAATATGTATAACATTGATTATAAGGGGAACCCCTGCCCATATCTTTAACATGTTGTTCTGTTATGGGTTGTAATGGATGGTGGAGCTTTCGGTTGGGATGGAAACTAAACAAGAAAACTGAAATTTTAGAAAAAAAGTATTCTGCTATATTTTTTTTTGTTTTCAGAAATACACTAGTTAATAAGGAGAACCCCGGCGAAAATATTTTTTTGACATTGGCTTGTGATGTTTTGATTTCGGCAATAATTATTACCTAGATTATGAGGGAAACCCCTGCCCAAATTATTTTTGAAAGGTGGTCTGAAATAGATAACACATTCAAACACATTTACAGATCCTTTCTGAAACAACTTGTCCAAATAGAACACAATGGTACTTTGATGTTACATTGCAATGAAGGTATCCAGGAAGACCACACCTCATCCAATATGGTTGCAAGCATCAAGATAGTATATATTGGATTCCATTAAAAGAAACCACAAATCCAATTGGAACTAAACTTGATCACAAAAGTCTTCTGGTGGCCCCTTCAAATATGTGTAGAATCGAAGGTGGTCTCCAGCTGGGAACACAGTTTAACATTGGACCCTATTAGATATGTCTTTTATCTATGTCACCCACGGCCCAGGTGAGCGATACAGGCTCTTGGGAGCCTCTTATTTCTTTAAGTGTAGTACATGAGACGTCAAAGAATACCTTGCATGTCGAACGAGTGAGAATAAGATCCAAAAAAGAGACGACTTAAAGACACTTTAAATGGATTGCAACTTTTCCTTTGGCCTTCCGAGGACATTAGGCAAACTCAGACCCCCTTATTAAAAGTGTGCATGCCAACGTATGCTTCCTTGTAAGGTCGAATAAATATCATGAAAATGTTTCTACAGCTAAATTTATATATCGAGATTACATCCAAATTTTGAATTAGCTCATTATAACTAAGCAATAATGATTTCTGGTTTCCGCAATAAACTTGAATGATAATTACACAATAAAATTAAAAAGACAAACTAATAAGATAAATAAAATGATGTAAAAATAAGTGTTAAGTGTTAAGTTCCTCATCTATGAATATTGGTCCTCTTTGTAGATACAATGCTTAAAAGCCAACTAATACGGGTGATGGATTGTGTATGAAGTTAATAATATTTTGCTCTACCAGATGAAGAACATCCATATCCTTATTTTCAAACAAATTAACTCCGATATGGAAGTACAACGGGATTGTTTCTCTTTGAATATACTGCACCAGTAGATAACACATTGACGTTATTCTTGTAGCCAACTGTTCATTATCATACTCGCTATCGTTTGGATGATTTTCACACATTGAACTTTTATTTCCCAAAATAAAATATTTTTTAAATGATAGGATGTCAGTTCTTGTTTCAATTCCTTTTGAAACCAATTTTCTCTTAACTTTTTCATAATTCTTTGACTCTTTTTACGGCATGTTCCATTTTTGTCAATGCCATCTAAAAGTTCTTTCTCAGATGTAACAAACGAAAGACTCTAATAAAATGGATGTTTGGCAACAGCATTTATTCCGAGTCCTTTAATTTTCTTTATCTTTTCTTGTGAAGGCCAAGCTTTATTTTGCCTTGGTTAGTTGAATTCATGTTTGAGTGGTACACGTGCTTCAATTAAAGGTGCCAAATCAATCAACACAGTTCCCCGCAATTTCCTTATGAGTAACATAAAGAGTAGTAGCTGGCGACCCTGACAGTCTCTTGGCATCTACATATTCTTTGAGTTGGAGCTGATTGACGGCTTCACCAACCAATTTCTTGAACCATATTTCAACTTTGATAGGCACGACGTGCTCTCCGATAGTTAGATATGCTTCTCCTTGGTTTAGGCTATGTTGAGCCAAATCACTTATTCTTATAAAACATTATCCCACGGGTGGGTTAGGTAGTGGTACAGGCGTAGCGACCACCTGACTGTGATTGGCGGAGACTACTTTACTGGCGGCGACTACTTGGGCATGCTTGGAATTTTCGAAGCCATAGTAAGCAGGTGTATCCACACCCCATACCAATAGAGGTAGTTCAAGGACCACACTAAAGTCAAATTCATCTGCTCTTAAGACTTTTAAATGTGAATAATAACTCCCAACATTAATAGTTTTGATTTTGAATCTCGAGTCCCTTTGATGGACATACTTCAAAACATCCTACCAGAGGTAGAACCACATATTTTTCTGGGTTTCATCTCGTACCATCTGAACATGATCTTCATAGAAACGATTAAGCATTGAGTTATCCAATACATCGGCAAACGAATACCGAAGCAAGAATGAGGAAAGCGGGGAATTCTAAAATCATAAATCCAAAATCACGGCAATTCATATCCAACATCAATTGAGACAGTATGACAAAGAAAAAACAAATATATAAAATGAACAAGAACGCCACATAACTTAAGCACAAGCAGTGCCAAGTTAAGCCTTAGATAATCCATCTTTACATGCAAATGTTGTGCAATACTTCGTTTTATCTTTTATTATCCTGAAAATAACTTAAGTTCTATTTATACCCAATTATAATTCATTTCATTTTAAAATATAATATTTATGTCTTGGTTGCCAATCTAACATGAGCTTTGATTGGGGCAATGAGGAGATTCGACACTTCCGGAATTTTTTTACATTTCTACTTTCGTTTTCTACGCACGTGTTTGTACTCCACATGGAAGTGTTACAGCCGAAATTTTTGTTACACCTCAACGAAATAAATTAATGAATCTTTATTCATACATCACATGGTTAAAACTTAATGAAACAAATTCACATGGACCACTGATCTATTTGTATAGACAGGTGTGTCTCTAGAATGGGTCTTTTTTCCAGTTGTCAACTATATGACTGGGTAATAATTGCTGACATCTCATATCCACCTGATATCAGTGATGGTCATTGGTTGTCGTAAATTAAATGCCAATTACCACCAGTTGATGTTTAAGTAAGTTCATGAAACAAAATTAATTGTACCATTAATATCGACTATACAATTACATTGTACTCGACTTTTGTAACTCGATACTCGACTTTTTTAACTCGATACTCGACTTTTTTAACTCGATACTTGACCTATATAACTTAATACTCGACCTATGTAACTCAATACTCGACAATTTCAACTCGATACTCGACTTTTGTAACTCAGTACTCGACACTGGACAAAAAGTGAATCACTTGATATATATGGAAACTTTTACGCATTGGATAAATTATGAAAAAAGGAAGAATATGTCGGCCTATTAAAATGAAAAAGAAACTGTTAGAATCTCATTTTGCACATTATATTGTTTTATTTATTTGGCGTGTAAATAAAATTTACATAATGTGTCTGATATCTTACATCTCTTAGACCAAATGTAAAGTGTTTCTCTAGGTTCTATATTTCAGTAGTCTTTCCTGGCCATCATAAATGTTTAGATTCAAGTGAAGACATGAATTCTGAGCTGTAATGTACAAACTTGAAAGGGAATGTATTGACTTTTGCGACTTATTTTGTTCCAACGAGTTAAATAATTATAAAAAGCGCATTTACTCCATAACCTTTCATTGTTTATTTCTGTAGTGGGGAGTCCGTAAAAGGATATATGCTCTTTATATATTTCAGTTATGGTGCACTTGTTCTTGACAGAATTAGCCATCGATACACTATCACACCTTCAAATTTGGGCATTTTAATTTTTGTAATTTCGAAATGCTATTCTGACCACCTCTTTATAGTGCTCACATCTCATAATCTTATTATACCGAGTTTTAGTTTTGATGCAATTAACTCGATGAATGACCTATGGATGCTTATGTTGTGATTGTCTTCTGTTGATCTTTTTGTCAGTCAACGAATGACAGCGATTGTTAGTACACTTTGCCAATCAATTTTATATTTGTTGACGATCCCGTATCCATCAGCGAAATATTACATGGGTGTAGCGTTGTTCGACATGTAGCGATGAATTCCGCCCAAACGGTGCTAGAAAGCTCATTGTTGCAGACCTCATGATGAAGAACAATAGAAGCTTTGATTTTCCACGTTATGTGGAGACCTTGTCTCATAACATTTACTCTATTTCCGTTCATTGTGTATGTGATGAAATAAGTTTGCAAGTTCCTAGACATCACTGAAGGACCTTTGTTTTACATTAGACGAAATGATGTATGCAGGGGGAATGGATGTTTCACCAACTCATGGACGACTGAAGACAGAGTATCAGTAAACTGTTAGTCCATGGTATATACAACCAGCGTAACAGAATTTCTGATATGGTACACCAAAATAATGAATTCTGTGTTCGAATTCCGTTCAGAAGATTTAACTGAAAGGTGACATCGCTGAAGACTTTGTTTATTCTTTAATACTGACTCTGAAGTACTTGTCTAAGGACTATCGAGGACTTGTACATGCTGTTCGAATCGACATCACCTCTTCGACTACAAATAGAATGGAGGACATAGTGGAGCAGAAACAACCCTCAAATGCCAGTAACCTGTACCGGATATAATACATTGTCAAAGGTTAATAATCATTGGATTCTATAAAAGAATTGGAATGACTAAACAACCTTTTGTAACAGGAAATTTATTCCTGCCGTACATTCCTTTTTTTTGGATAAAATGCACTAGGGTAGAATATCCACAACATCTAATTGCCCAATCATAATGGAATACTGATCGTAACGGAACAAACACCAAGGTAGAAATACAATAGGTTGTTAATATACCAGGAAATTCTACACGCCGGAACGAAAGTACGCTTACCCTTTCCATTGTATGGTTAAGTCAAGGAGATCAATAAAGACACAGAGATCAAAGAAGCTATAAATAAGCATAGGTAGTTAGTCGTATGCATGGACATAAAACCATTCGTTCTCGCGCTAGCACTTGTTTTTCTCGATTTGTTGGTTCTTCATTAACTCTGCATAAAATCAACGTTAACAGCATACAACATGAGTATAATCACATTTCTAGTATTTCTTTCAGAAGTAGCGCCAGCTTCTACTTCCTCTACACTTCTTAGTCTCGTGGATCTTTTCAGTGGGACTTATTTCCATACGTGGAAATAAGTCTCGGATACACTTTTCAACCGACATGTGGTATGGAACTGAAATAGGAATCCATTGTCTTCCTAATATCCGGATCGTGAAACGCGGTTGTAACAGAATTTTCAGGAGCTGAAAATATACAAATAGGTCGAACGTCCCGACATCATTATATGCAAAATTAAGCATAGTGATCTACAATCCTGTGAAGTTTGGATGCAATCGGATCAGGGTTGTAGGAGAAGTAGTGCCATGCCCACGAACAAGTTTGACCAAATTTTAAGCAGAAAGGAAAAAAAGGGAAAAGGGTCGAATATTCAGACATCACAACATGCAAAACTACGCATTTTTGGTGAATAGTCATGTGAAGTTTGGTTGCAATCAGATCAAAGATGTAACAGAAGTAATGCCCACTAAATTTGTGACGCAACAAAAATATCAAAAGAGGGAGGTGCATAAGAAAATTGGAATTGAACATTCAAAGTAACTTCGGGATTTTGTTATTTAGTTGAACATGCACCGTATACAGAGTAAAACAACAAAATAACTAAATTGAAGATAATTTTGAGTCGTAAGATGGACATTTTGACAATTTAGGCATTTATATGACATCATTTGGATGAAGTTTTACATATACGTGTGGTGTTAATTTAGCTATTCGAATTTTTCGGATTTCAAACTTACACCATAACTAAATTTAAACAATTTTTCATATTGGCAGTATTTGGCATTGCATAATATCATGTTCTTCTTTCATAATTGATGACGTTGTTATACCATTTGTCCGGACATTGTCTTCATGTTTTATGTACTTCATTCTAAGGGTACTCGTCTTGATAAGTTGGACTTTTTTCTAGTTTGATTTTTACTGTGAGTCTTTTTGTGTATTTATTTTTTAGCCATTCACCACACATAGGGGGAGGGTTTGGATCCAAGAAAACGAGTTTAACCCCACCACAATTTTTGCGCCTGTCCCAAGTCAGGAATATGTTGGTGATTGGCTTGTCCTTGTCTTCTTATAAAATTTTAGTTTCTTGATATTTGGGTTATTGGATGTGATTTGTTTCCATTGATTTATCCACGTTTTTACCCTTTTGGGGCCGTTTAGGGCTTGCTATATGGTGTGAGGTTCCTCACTGTGTTGAAGACCGTACGGTGATCCCTAGATGCTTTGTTTTGGGTCGTTTTAACCTGGATATGGGATGTTGTCACTTGACATTTATCCCATTTCCTTTCTTTTTCATATTGAAAAAGCCAGAATCGTTTGACTCAGAAAAATGATACACGAAGACAGAGGGATCATATAGCAAAAACATGTCATTTCATAAATTACAACAATCTCTGGCTTCATATATATGTTTTTCGTATTGTCAAATGAATTTATCTCCTTCATTTTTCCTACCTTTCCTTTTACATTAGGATAGTGTTCTAAACCCATCAAAAAGAAAGTGATGCTATGGCAATATGTGCATAATTTCTGGGCCTATATCATTGAAAGCAATCTTGGGTTACCACAGACTTTTCCTTTTGGCCTTTGCTGCGATCTTTGGCAACCCAGAACCCTTTTTAAAGTCATTAGACGTTAGTAGCAACGCCAATGGTAGGGCCCGAATAAATATGAAAAATTAATATATGAATATATCTTATAAATTAGCATACTATATCCTCTAATTTTAGTGATCTTTCAATAAATAATAATGGTTTCTGGTAATCAAATAAACTTGAATAATAATTACACGATTTAATTAAAAAAACACACATTTTATTTGTTCTTCTGATGAAATAGTAAGTGACAAGTTATGGTCCTATTTATAGAAAAAATATTGAAGAGCCATCTAAAAAAGGTATCGGAATGTGTATGAAGTTTATAATATTTTGCTCTACCATCCATATCATTATTTTCAATCAAATTAACTCCTGTGTGGAAGTATAACGGAAGTGTTCCTCTTTGAATATACTGCACCAGTAGGTAACACATTGACTCTATAAGTAAGCAAGTAAGTAAATTCTTTATTTAAAGATGGTAACCTAATTAGAACAAGTCTAATTTTCATTAGGGTCCTTTAAATAAATTAATATATAAAATAGCAAATTAATATATCAAACATATTAAAATTACACAATAATGATTTAAATACAATTTTGTAAAGTTAAAACGTCATGTTTAGCATTTGCTAAAACGTAATCAAAACAATGTTGTTTGAATACCTCTTAAGAATTTGAACATTTGATAAAAGCTGGTACGCGAGCTGGTAATCTATTAAAAAATTCTACTGCAGAATAATGGAATGACCTTTTATAAAAAAATTGTATTTGGTCTGGGTAGGAATTGATCACAATTTGAAGAAGAACGTAAGCAGTGAGATTTAATATCTTTCTGCAATTTCTGCAAATATTCGGGAACCATGCCATTTAGATTTTTAGTATTCTACTCTCTCAGTAAATGATAACCATCTCAGGGAGGAAAACATAAATTCTGGTGGTGTATAAAAATCACAGTCTAGGATAATTCTTGCTGCTCTTTTTTGTAACTTTATAATTCTGTCAGACTTATTCTTGTAGCTTACTGTTCATTGTCCCAATCGAAATCGTACGGATGATTTGTACATTCCCAAAATAATGTGTTCTTCAAATGATAAGAAGTAAGTTCTTGTTTCATTCCCCGAGGACACTATGTTTCTAGTAACTTCTTCAGTATACGTTGACTCTTTTTATACGACCGCAAAAAATTTGAGGTCGTATAATGGTATGGCGCTGTCTTCGTCGTCGTTGTCGGCGTCGTTATCTGTAGACACTCTTGTTTTCATCAATAACTTAAGTTCTAATTGATCAATCTTTATGAAATTTAAACAGAATGTTCTTTGGCAAAAAAGGAAGGCTGGGATTGGTTTTGGTCTTGTGGTCCCTTCCGTTCTTAAAAGGGAGCCAAAAAGGCACAATTTGGCGTTTCACATATTTGGCTGTAGAATTTTTTTTTATCTGATTGTGGGGTTTCCTTCAGTGTGCTATTAGGAAATTTCCAATCAGGAGAATGACAACGGATTTCATGTCGCATGTACTGTTCATGAGATAAATGGGACCCAAAAGGGGCGAATCTCAAAAATTTATTATTTTTTATTTCTAGTCCGATTTTGATGCAGCTTTTTCAATGGACTCCTTATGAAAAATCAACATAGCGCTTAACTATTAGGTTTTTGATAACTTGTCTCATTTCGGAGCTATCAGGTGTTAAACGGGGCCAAAATTGCAAATGTGCAGATTACCTAAAATTTTTCCGAGCTACAAGGGTTCAAAGGGGCTTAATGGCCATTTTTCAAAATATGTCAAATCTTTCTTTTTACTCGGATTCTGCTGGATTTTTTCTTTAGATTCCTCTTATTGTGAGCTTATGGTATTAGTCAACAGATTTGGCTTATCTTACGGTTTTCCAACTATAAGGGGTCAAGTGGTCGAAATTGCAATTTTTAAAAATATGTTCAGTGGATATTTTTAATCGGATTTCGATGGGATTTTTTCATTTGATTCATCTTGATGTGTAAGTTGTCAGTAGTATGTCAACAGATTTAGCGTAAATCTTACAGTTTCTGAGCTTTCAGCTATTTTTTTATGTTCCTTAGTTTGTTTCAAGCTAATTACTGTGTCAATATCTTAACTGTGTCCACAATCCCTTTTAAATTACACTTTCAAATTTCGTGGTCGACATGTTGCGATCGTATCATGCTGCGCTCGGCGTAACACTATTACGGCATGTTCCGTTTCTGTCAATGCAATCCAACAGTTCTTTCTCGCATGTAACAAATGAATAACTCCAATAACACGGATCTTTAGAAACAAAGGTAACTCCAATGGTGAATAAAAGGATATGGAGCAAATGCACATGAGACAAAGTCTCTACAAATACATGGTAAAAAACAAGCAAAGGAACAACGCTTTTATTGTTGTTCTTCATCTTGAAGTCACCATGAGGCCTTCAACAATGAGCTTTGCTCATACCTCATAGTGAGTTCAAGACGGCCCCTAGCACCGGTTTAAGCGGAATTCTTTGCTAATTGTCGAGCAACGCCACATCCATGTCTTTCTTGGTCATGGGTGCGGGATTGCCAACAAACATCAATTAAACTGGCAAAGTGATCTTACAATCACTGCCATCCTTTGCCCGACAAAAGCACTAGTGTCTTAAGCTAGTGGACAACTACAACATATAGACAAACACAGGGCACTCATCAAGTCGAATGTAAGAAAACTTGGCGTTATAAAATAGTGAGATGTGGGCACTTAAAACAGGTGGTCTGGATTACATTTCGTAAGTCGTTTTATTTTTTCAATCTTTTCTTGCAAAGGCCACGGTTTTTGTCTTGGCCATCCAAAATCAAGGCGCAAAATCAATACTGATGCATTTCCCAGCAATCTCCGGATGAGTTACGTGAAGAGTTGTTGTTGCGTAGGTATTTGTTAACACCAACACCGTAATTTGTTTGGTTTTCTTTGTAATTCTTTAGGCATCATACAAACATAATCCTTTACAATTTTAACATTTATTCTGGCATACTCTTTACATTATTTTAATACTGATCTTCTTAATTACATTTAAAGTTCATTTATATAGAAAAATAAAGTCCATGAAACACGAGCAGTCCGTGAAATTAAAGATTACAATACAATAGCAGGAGCTAAATACGGAGACACATTTGGAGTTCACATTTGGAGTTCATAAACGGAGTTAGCACAATTTTAACAGGTACTAAAACGGAGAACAAAATACATCACCAATAAAGCACATTGCGGTTCGCGACACTCCCGACTGGAAAGTCAGAAAACTCAAAAAAAACTGTTCGTAGTAATCTCTGTAACATTCAGTCTCCACGGAAGCTTCAACACCATCTACATAGTGAGTTTTACGTTCAACTACCAACAACAAAGTCTGTGTTTTTGTCCTCAACGAAGAATGATCCAGTTGCTGAGTTGTTGCGTTATCATCATCATCACTTATTTCAATTACCTCTATATCACTATTTGTATTATTATTATTCTCGTCACAATTACTTTTGCCTTTTTCGGTATCTTCTGATTGACAGTTATCACTTTCAATATCTTTGTTGTCAGTAGTATCATTACCATCATAATCATGAATTCCCTCCGAAGACATACTGTCCTTATCTTCAGTGAAGTCACTTTCCAAGTCATCAACAATATCACTGTCATCACAATCTAGAACTCCTTTCGACGACGCATGACCCTCTTCCTCAGTGATGTCACTCAAATAAACATCTACATCAAATTCCTTTTCTATAGTTGCTGACTCATTCAACTCATCCAGCTCTTGCATCAGATCAAACACTGTATCATCGTCTGAAATGTCATCATAATCATCATCACCAGTTCTGTCTTTTGAATCCCGAAGAACAGCTCTAATGGCATCTGCTCTTTCGTAATCGTGAATTTTCTGTAGATGTATGCTCATGTATTCTCTTCTAATAAATGTTCTGTCACGGCCATCTTCAACACATTTGAACTTTTCATACTGTGGATCATGTTTCTCTCTAAGGTGGCGTAGCAGATTCTTCCTGTACTTATACACTATGTTACATGTATCACATAGGTACAACATGGTCACTGCTTTCTTTCGGAATGAAAATTTTTAGCCCAGTGTCTCTTTTATTAAGAAATGTCTTGAAAATTTCATGAACTGCACGTGCAAATTGAAGCTCCGTTGAAAAACTAGTGCTCCGTTGAAAAACTAGTGCTCCGTTGAAATTTAAATCAAACGCTCCGTTTGGATATATACTCTGTTAGATATAAATAGATTTGAGTGAACATTAATAACCACAGACATTTAAACGGGTACGTAATAGTTGTCCGATATATTTAAAAATAGATATAGGTGAATACAAATCACTGATATTGGTTATAATTTTAACACACAAATTTTATATAATACACGTAAACAATTGAAGAAATCACTAACTGTAAAACTCTTTAATTTTTTTGTTTCGCCTTTTCTGCACACATTCTTTTCGATGATTTTGTTTCAATACATTGTTTGTCAAAGGATTCAGCTGTCTCCGTTTCACATGAATCACCAACTCCACATTCGAGTGGATAAAGCAAATTTAATGGTCTACCAACAATTTTTCCTGATGCTAGTTGAACCTTTACGGATCTTATCTCCTTATCACTACTTGGAATTAACGTAACTATTTTTCCCAATTTCCATAATCCCCTTGGAACGTCATCTTTAAGAATTACAACATCTCCGACTTGAGGAGAAAATCGTGACTGAATTCTTCTATGTTTCAATAATATCTGTGTCCGTTCTCGAAGGCTAAATAGATAATCTTCTCTCCACATCTTCCAAAAAGAATCTAGCAACCTCTGTCCCTTTTTCCAAATCTTTAAGAGCTTATCACTGTTGCTAGCAAATGGTATGAATGTAGGATCACACAAATCATATTCAATTTCAGGAACACCAATTCTTGGATTCAGGGATAAAAAATTACTTGGAGTCAAAGTTATTCTAGAATTAATATCATCTCCAACATATACAAGAGGACGCGAATTCACAATTGCTTCTATTTCCTTGATTGTAGTTTGCAACTGAACATCGGATAGTAACTTTCTATTTAAGGTTTTTCTTAATGAGCGTTTCACAAGACCAACCAATCGCTCATAGAAACCTCCTATCCATGGTGCTAATTCTGTAATGAATTTCCAATGAATAGCTGAATTTGAAATAAAATTTTGGACATCTTCACTTCTGATTACTTGTTTCCATACTGAATTTACAATTTCACCGCCAAGTTTGAACTGTGTGGCATTATCACTGATTATTTGCGTTGGAGCACCTCTGGTTGCTATGAATCTTCTCAATCCATAGAGAAACTCCTCAGTAGTCATATCTTGTAGTAATTCTAAATGTACCGCACGAGTTACAGTACAAGTGAAAAGACATATCCATCTTTTTCTAGTTTCTCCACAGTATCTCACTAAAAGTGGGCCTAAATAGTCTAATCCAGTCCCAGAAAAGGGAATAGCTTGTGACACTCTTGATTTCGGAAATGGAGCCATCACAGGCATTTTGTATGGTCCTCCTTCATATCGTCTGCACGTCAAGCAATTACGAAGTACCTTCCGTACTGCAGCACGTCCTTGGGGTATCCAGTAATTGTACCTGATCTGAGATAAGGTTTGTGAAACTCCACAATGAAGTTGTGTACAATGAACATGTTGTATGAGAAGATCGGTGAACCCCTCCCCTCTAGAAAGAAGGATTGGAAATTTGGCTGCCTCTGAAAGATCTGTATGTTCCAATCTTCCTTCGCATCTCAGAATACCATCTTCTCCGATGAAAATACCAAGCTGACGTTACATATTGTTCAATTTGTTGGACATAATAGCACTGAAAACATCAGAAAAATGTTTCTTTTGTACACTTTGACACCATAATATTGTTGCGCACTGTAATTTTGCACACTGTAATTCTGTACTAGTCAGTTCCTTTCTTGATTGTGTCGGGGATTTTCTCAAGCGGTCTATAAAACGACTAACCCATGCTGTAACTCGAATTAATCTAAAAAATGAGGAAAAATCATCAATTCGTATTCCATAAGGTGTATTTTGAGTTGTTCTAATGGCACTAGCACTTTCCACTTTCACTTAAATGAGAACTTTCTTTTTCAGCATTTTTAATTTCTCACAGAAATCTTTTGTTCACAGTTTCGTCCTCGCTACTCAGGTACCTTTTCCACGATTCTTCATCACACTTTAACCACACTGGACCATGCCACCACAATCTGTTGTCTATAAGTTTCTTTGTTGTAGTACCCCTAGTCGCAACATCAACAGGGTTTTCATGTGTTGCGATATATTCAAATGTTATGTCATCTCCCTTTTTAATTTCCAACACTCTATTCCTAACGAACACAGTTAAATCCTTTGTGGTGGAAATCCATTTTAACACACACTGTGAATCTGTCCATAGAATCTTCCTTTCAATCGGTAAATCCAGTTCACTTTCAACGAATTTCATACTCTAACTCCTATAAGAACTGCCATTAATTCTAGTCTTGGTATGGTAATCCTTTTAACTGGGGCAAGTCTAGTTTTTGAAAACACAAGATTACACTTCGAAACGCCATCACTAACTTCATGAAGATAAACAGCTGCAGCATACGCATTAGCTGAAGCGTCACAAAAACACAGCAATCATTTCCAATATATCTTGGAATCGAACATTCTGTAATTTTCATTAATTCTGAATATATGATATTCCATCTCATATAATCTTCTTGATCCAGTTCATCGTCCCATTTTAAGCATTTCTTCCATAAATCTTGAATTAACACCTTGAATTGTAACAGTTGAAAATAGTCCAAGTGGGTCAAATACCTCTGCCACAGCCTTCAAAGTTGTCCTTTTTGTTTGTCTCTTTCCAACAACGCTAGACTTACTTAATTTCAGACTCAAAGTATCTGAATCAACATTCCAAGCATGTCCAAGCACATTTGTTGAGAATATATCAGCTTTGTCTTCCTGTGGAATAAAGGCGTTCACATTTTTATCATTAGAAATCCATTCCCGGAGGTTCATGGACGCATTTCTAAAAATTTTCTTGGAATCCGAATAAACACTTATGGCATCTGTCACAGAACTGGCTCCGGTAATCAGATTATCCACATATATGTAATTTCTTATTTTCTTTGCTACTGGTGAATCACAAGCACTTAAATGACAATCAATTGTAGCTCCTAAAAGAAAAGGGCTGGATATTACTCCAAATGGAACACGACAAAAACGGTACTCTTCAATATTTTCTTTGTTCACATTTGGATTGTCTGTGTCCTTTATCCACAGAAATCGTGTAACATCTCTTTCACTTTGTTGAAGGCCAACCTGTAGAAATGCCTTTTCAATATCGGCTACAAGTCCTATACTATGAAGTCTAAACCTCATTAGCATGCCACAAAGATTCTGTAACATCACCGGTCCTCTATACAGACACTCATTTAAACTTTTTAGATTTTTCTCGGCCTTAGATGAAGCGTCATACACTATGCGTAGCTTTGTGATTGTCTTGTGTGGTGTAATAACCACATAGTGAGGAATATAATGGACTAAACTACCAGTCGTATCTTCAACTTTCTCTATAATTTCCTTTTTCAGTTGTTCCTGAATAATAGAATCATACTGTTTTAATAATTCTTGTTTTTTCTTCATCCGGTCGATACAAGATTTTAATCTCCCAAAGGCTAAAGATCTATTCAAAGGTAGCTCAGGATCATCTTGCTTCCATGGCCATGTAACTTGATATCTTCCGTTTTCAAATTGAAGTTTTTCTCTGAACGATCGCATCACTTTTTCATCATCTGAATTTTCCAATTTATCTGAAATGCCATTAGATTCCAAATTCCACATATCTGTAAGATCTGGTTGAGAAATAAATTCATATTCATTTGGAATAGCATTTAGTCTTCCAGAAACACATCACTAGACACGCGTGAAAGAATCAACAGACCAGTTTCATATTTTTTATCGAAATTATCAGTTGCTCTGCCTGTAATGATCCAGCCTAGTTTTGAACCAAGAAGGTACAATCCTGGTTGGACTTCAATTCTTTGAGATAGTACTAAATCTAAGTAATAATCATTTCCTATAAGTAATTCCATACTTGATGACTCTTTTTCATCTGGCATATCATCTGCAAGTTCGACGTCACTGACAAACTGTTTCAGATGACTTATTGTTAATTCATCAAGTCTTCTTCTTTGAACATTGCCACTTATAACTGGGACAATATTTGCCACAACACTAAAGTATTTCCCATTCTTCAATCTTATTTCTAATTTAGTGCTCCATGTTTTCACAATCTTTGCCTTTTCACTTCCAAAGGTAACTAGCTTAATTTCTTCCTCCCTTTCAGCTTTCAATTTCAATCTTTGTGCTAAGCTCTGTGAAATGTATGTCCTCTGTGATCCTGAATCGAAAAGAACTCTCGTTGTTTGTTTCAACGAATTTTCACAATTTCTGATATCTGTTTTAGCAGTCTGCATTAAAACCATTTCATTCGATGTGATTAAAACATTTTCTTGTAGTGCTTCCTGAATATCCATCGTATTATCACTCGTAGGTATCACCTCATCACAGTTTTCATTTGTTGGATAACACATTCCTCTAAATTCTTCTGACAAATGAACACTTGATGCTTTCAATCTGAATTTTTTTGGGCACAAACTTCTATGATGGGAATTTTTTTTCACCACAATAAATACACAACTTGCTCCTTTTACAATCCATTGAATTATGGCCTTCTCTGAGACACTTAAAACAACTTCCTCTTAGTTTCTGTTTCCTTTCCTCAATAGTTTAATACCTTTTGCACTCATCGCTCCAGTGTTTTTTCACCACAATACCGACATTTGTCATAATATGATGTTCCTGTTTTCTCTTTAATAGCAACTAACGTTTCTGCTGAACCTGTAGGAGGTTTAGAATAATTCCTGTTCCTTTTGAATGAAAATGATGCCTTGTTACGCCATGAATTTGAATCAACTTTATTCACATTTTGCGTTTGTCTTATTTCGTTTGAATTTTCAGTTACACATGCCTTTTCTCTTGCTGTAACATAATCTGTCAATTTATCACATAAATTTGAAATTGTCCACTTATCCTTGGCTCCCTTTTGAATTTCTAATTGCAAAAGCACTTCTTCGGGTAGTTTTGATTTCACAATTGAAATAAATACATCTTGATTAACATCTTGTTTTAACATTTCCAAACTCCTAAGATGTAGTTTAACTTTATCAAGAAATTCTCTCAAACTTGTTGTTTTATTTGTAGCAGATGACAAGTTAATCATCCGTTTGTAGTGTAAATCAATCACATCCTGCTTGTTACCAAACCTTTCTTCTAAAATATCAACAGCCATATGGTAATTATCGTTCGACAGTGTTAACCCTGATATCGCACGTTTGGCTTCTCCTTGTAATTTGCTTCTCAAATAATTGAATTTTTCAACATTCGAGAGCCGGGTGTTTTTGTGAACGGATGATTCGAAAGAATCCCAAAACTCTATCCATCTAAATTTGTCACCACTGAATGTTATCAAATCCAATTTAGGTAGTTTAACAACAGTTGTTTTCTCAATTCTCTTATCATTTTCTCTTTCTTTCTGTTCGATTTGTAGTTTTAATATATCTTTAATTTCTCTTTGAAGGTTAAGAATTTCACCTGATATGGAACTTTCCGTCACTTCTCTACTTTCTTTCTTTACAAATTCAACTAACCTCTCTTTGAATTGATTTAGCTCCAAAAAGCAATCCATTGCTTCAGAACACAGATCACAGTCTTCTTCAATCACATTAGTTATATTCTCATTTTCTTCTTCCATAGCAATTGAAACTTTACCACTTTGTAATTCCAACTTTTCCACATACAACTTCAACTTTTCAGCAGTCTTTGAAGCCTTTAATATAAACTGCTGTTCTTCTGGTGGCTTTATCTCAGTTGACATAATTCCAACACTACTTTGAATCTCATTCTGCAGAATATTCCTGAACCGTGTTCTCACACCTTTTAAATGGCTTAGACTTGACATTTCTCTTTCACTTTTATTTTCTTTCTTTAGTTCACTTCCGGGTTTCGGCACCATACAATGTTGCGTAGGTATTTGTTAACACCAACACCGTAATTTGTTTGGTTTTCTTTGTAATTCTCTAGGCATCATACAAACATAATCCTTTACAGTTTTAACATTTATTCTGGCATACTCTTTACATTATTTTAATACTGATCTTCTTAATTACATTTAAAGTTCATTTATATAGAAAAATAAAGTCCATGAAACACGAGCAGTCCGTGAAATTAAAGATTACAAAACAATAGCAGGAGCTAAATACGGAGACACATTTGGAGTTCACATTTGGAGTTCATAAACGGAGTTAGCACAATTTTAACAGGTACTAAAACGGAGAACAAAATACATCACCAATAAAGCACATTGCGGTTCGCGACAGTTGTAGCTAGTGACTCGGAAAGTCTTTTGGCGTCTACAAATGTTCTAATTGGCGGCCGATTGACGGCTTCACCGGCCAATTTTTACTTTGATAGGCGCGACGTGCTCTCGCTTGTCCTTGGTTTAGTCTCCGTTGATTCCATTCACGGATTTCTATAAAATACTTTCCAACTGGTGGGTTTTGAAGTGGTTCAGACATGGCGACCACTTGATTGTGATTGGCATCATCGAAGCCAAAGTAAGCAGTTGTACCCACACCCCATACCAATGGAGGTGTTTCGAGAACCACTATAGTCAAATTCATTTTAAATGTGAATAATAACTCCCAACATTAATTGCTTGGATTTTTTTTAATCTTAATCCCTGTCGTGGGTTAACTTCAAAATATCCTCTACCTGAGGTAGTAACACTTTTATATTCCTCTTTGTTTCAACCAGTACCATTTTAACATATCTTCATAGAAACGATTGAGCATTGAATTTTCCATCTTTACGACTAAATAGGGTCTCAACAATATTGTGCAATATTTAGTTTCATCATTACCTTTACAGGGGGTCCTATCGAATTGGAAAGTGCAGCGTGTATTTTGGTATGTGCTGCCAAAGATGGCTGACGGATCCCGCTTCGGCAAGCAAAGGTCGGTTGTTGAGAGTGTCTTATCGTTGTACATTTACACGGTGTATTCTGTCAATATTGCGTTTCGGCTCTCCTTCCATCTGAAAACCGATACGTGTATTTATTTTAGTACAAATAACGCTTATCAGAAAGCTATTGAAGGAAAACCGACGAGGGGTAGGCCAAAATTTTGAACACGCCAATTTCAACTTTGGATTTCTATACATCTAACCCATAATATGTTACGTTTGTAGTATAGAATAGTTGCTTGATGATTGGAAAACATGTCAAAGATTCATTTTTTATAAGGCTGTTTGTCTTTTAGTTTATTTTCGACATTACTTCAAATTTTGGTAAGTGCAGTGCGGTGTACGCCAAATTGGTAAGTGCAATATATTCCAATTCTATGGAAATATTATAACAAAAAATATCTGCTTCTTTTTTTCATATTTTTCCTATATATCTACTTCTCTTTTTTTCATATTTTTCCTAAGAAAAATGAAAGACTGTTTTTTGCCGAACATTTAACCTTCAGAAGGTGACAGCATCGTCGTATTTTGTTCCTGAATATTGAAAATGAATGAGAAGGAACGGAGAGAACAACAGATTTAAGCATATATTTGTATCATGTCAAATATCGAATCGCGTCAAATATGTGTAAAAATGTCCATAACTGCAAATGAAAAGTTTTATCTAGGGCAAGAAGAATTAGTTCCTTCATGTTAATTGCAATAGTAGAGACTTTGTCTCAAGTACTTTGTTTTCACCATATTGAATAGTAAAACTGTAAGTGTTCAAATCTGCTGTGAATCAAGTTGGAAAATATCGAGCTTATACATAACAAAGACTTAGGTTCATTTACGGAGTTTTAAGATCTGGTGAAAATCAAAGATTTCTTGTTATTCTTTAAAGTGACCTCACAATACCGTCGTCAAAAATTATGAAAACTTCTTTGCGAAATGATTAAAAAATAGCAACTTAAATCTGGTCATGCTGTAGAAAATGTAGAAACAAAGTTTCATTATTTCCCTTATATTGTTAATCAGAATAAAAAATTCCTCTTCTTATAATTTTCATTTCTTTAACCAGGAAAAAGAAAATAAGTCTTCACCATCTTCCATTAAATCATGATTTACAAGGTTATCGTAAGGTTACAAAAAGAATTGCAATTAACAAAGTAAACACCATTTCCTTTCTTTTTCATACTTCAGTTTAATCAATTAGATCATTTTACACCAAGGTTCTGACCTGTCATAATAGTTTATCGAGATCTCCTTTTCCTTTGGTAGACATTTGTTTATTTTACCTTCCAACCTAGGTTAAATCTGTAGTGTGCAGTGAAACCGGTAGTAGATAGGAAAATGTTTTGTTTAATTAATTTAATATTTCTTTTTTTTCAATAACTGTAAAAGATTTTTTTACACCCCCGAAAGATGAATTTTATTTTATAGCTAGTAGGTAGGAAAAATGAAAGGATATGGAGTGAATGTACATGTGACAAAAACGCACACGATGCATAGAAAATGCCAGTTTATCAAGGACAGTGCTTATTTTCAAGATTTACGTTACCTGAAATTAACTTTAGTCGTTATCCAAAATCATAATCAATGAACATAAATAGACAATAAATATAATATAATAGATTTTATCACCTTGACGCACACCTACATCGAATAAAATACATTCCAAAAGTTTTCGTCTGCCTTTGAAACAACCTATTGGAACTAAACTTAGCTTGTTCATAATGGTCCTTAGATGAGCCCTTCAACATAGGTATTTTACAGGTCCGCATTTCACCAAAGATTACTGTGATGTGAGAGCTTAATTTAACATTCACAGGTTTTATCTTGTCTTGTGATTATTTTAAGATACATGTATAAGTACAAACGAAGTAATTTGATTTTAGCTTTAGTCTAGATTCAATAATAATAAATTTACAAAAATATATTAGGTTCGATTATATCACCTTGAGGAACACCTACATCGAATTAAATACATTCTAATGGTTTTATCGCCGGCTTTTAAAACAACCTATTATATAATCCAAATTTGGCCACAGTGCGGTCCTTTGATGGGCTCTTAACTTGAGCAAGGCTTTTTGACAGGTTTGCATTTCACCAACTTAAAGATTGCTTCGACGTAGTAACCTGACATAATCTTAAGTCTGAATTCAAAATCATCGTAAGCAACTTAAATAGACAAAAATATGATCAAATATATTTGCCCTGCTACACACCTACATCGAATAAAATACATTATAAATGTTTTATCGTCGGCCTTTCAAAAACAATTGAACTAAACTTGTCCATAATTGTACTCAGATTTGCCCCTCAACATAGGTATTTGACAGGTATGCATTTCATCAAAGATAACTGTGAAACGAGATTGTAACCTTTGGAAACTAGTTCAAATAATTTATTTTGTCTGCTGATTATTCTGAGATATGAGCACAAATGAAGTAATCTGATTTTAACTTTAGTACGATTCATGAAAAATATACAAAAATATTTCTAAGGTTCGATTATATCGCCCTAAGGAACACCTGACATCGAATTAAATACGTTATAAGGGTTTTTAATACAGCCAATTGGAATCTAAATTTTGTTACAATGGCTCTTAGATGGGCTCTTAACTTGAACAAAGGTTTGCATTTCACCAACATTTGCTGGGACTAAGTATAAATCTGAAATTATTTTAAGTTTTGATTCAAAATCATGATCAGCAGTCAACTTAAAATAAATAGACAAAAATATATTTTGCCTTGACACACACACTATGTCGACTTTTCAAACAACTAACTAGAAGCAAACATTGCCACAATGGGTATTAGATGAATCCTTCATCAAAGGAAGCTGGCATTTACGGCATTTCATCAATAGCTGCGAACCATGAAATTAGTTTAACATTGTGACATATGGAAATACGTTTTTAAAAAGACTTTTATCTGGTTATTATTTTAAAGATATAAACACAGACCAAGTAACCTGATATTATCTTGACACCGAATTTAAACTCATGATCGACAATTATCATAAATAGATCCCAAGGATATAGGTTTGATATAACACCTTGACACACACCTACGATGGTATAATCGATCCTTATATATTTTGTATGCTTATGACTGCTTGTGATTAGCATACTTTTATAGGTTAATTGACATCAACTAATGTCCCGAATATCAAGATCATGCTCAGCATATCTAAGCATTGAATATCACCTTTCTCTCAAACAACTTAATTATTCAAACAAAACTAGGCTAAGATAGTCCTTAGACGAATCCTTCAACAAAGGTATCTGACAGGTCCATATTTGATGAAGGATTGCTGCTATTTGTAAGTATCGTCTAACATTGTTACATCAATGGAAACACATTCAAAAGAATTTTTTGTCTGGTGTTTGGTGATTATTTGAAGGTATCAGCATAGACTACATAACCATATTTTATCTTTATTCTGAATTCAAAATCATTATCGGCAATTATCATAAATAGACAAAAAAAATATTAGGATTGATAATATCACCTTGACGAACACCGTCATCAAAATATTACAATAAATTCATTCTAAGCTGTTCATTGCCAGTAAATTTGCAATCTAAGTAACTGATGAAGCAGAAGTTAGTGTTTCGTTCGAGAGTGTTATCTGATAAATGAATTTATATTTTATAGTACTATCCGTATCGTATTTCTTAAAAAGCCTATAAAGCTGCACAATTTATTTTGTATGGCCCTGCATCGAAAATTCGGGGACAAATCGAATTACCGTTCTTCCAAATGTATGGTACATGGTCTGTTGGCGCAACTCCTACTACAGTTTTATGCTAGGAAGTTTTATGTCACATTTGGAGCTGAAAGAATCAAAGTGGGAACTAGGCAAGCAGTCGATATAGACAGGTTTTCGATTTTATAGCGTTGGTATTTAATGAAACATATTTAAGGGACCGACCATTTAACTTGAAAAAGGGGGGGGGGCTATGGTTTTTTTCTAAAAAATATTTTGGACCTGATTTTTTGTGAAAAAAATATTTTTTCTGCCAAAATGATGAAAAAAAAATTTTCTGAAGGGGACTTTCTGCCCAAAAAAATAATGTTAATTTTGGAAAAAAAATATTTTGTTGATACACGTGAAAAAAAAAAAACCATAACCCCCCCCCCCTTTCAGGTTAAATGGTCGGTCCCTAACTACAGAATTACTTGGAAATACAATTTATTACTCTAATACATTAATAGGTTACCACTGTTTGGCAGCGGATTTTTTTTCAATGAAAAACTATAATTTTTTAGTTAACTTGTTAAATATTTGTAATGTGATGGAGCTCATCAGTATTTACTAGTAAATAGAAGATATAGTACAGTAACAGTTATTTTCTCCTCTCTTGCTACAGTGTAATAACCGTTATTAATATTAATGTAGGTCTTATTTACCAGTAGAAAAATTTAAAAGGTTTTTTTGTTTGTTTGTTTGTTTTGTATTTTGCTTTTTGTTTGTTTTTTTAAATATTGAGAAATAATCTATAGTGACTTATACAACCAGAGCCGCAATATTAACAGAATACACAGTGTAAATGTACAACGATAAGACACTCTCAACTACTGGCCTTTGCTTGCCGAAGCGGGGGGCGTCAGCCATCTTTGGCAGCACTTACCAAAATACACGCTGCACTTACCAATTCGATTGGACCCCCTGCTTTAATATATCTATTGATCCTGGAAAAAGCTGCTTGTATTTCTAAATATAATAGTGTACATTTCCGGGATTTCACCCAAGCCTTTTAATGAAGGCAATGGGGAGATTTAAGACTTCCGGATAATTGCTTGAAATTAGTTTTATCGTATTTCAACACCATAGTTGCTTTGAATTGACTGGAAATGTCAAAATATTAAAACGTGTTACAGCATGATATGAATAACTAAATACGATGAATTGTTATTGTGTGACAGCATCTCGTACCAGAAGAAGGGGCTTTTACTGCAATTAGTATCAATAAATTTATACATATTATTAAATTAAATATTTTTTTTTCTAATGAAGCACTGTTGTTGTATCAAATTCAAAATTGTTTTCTCTGACAATAACATTGGAGTTATTTTTTTAAATATAAAACACTTTGGTGCAGAACTTTTATTTGTAGACTGGATTTTAATATTGACCGCTCGAAAAAAAAAGATAGTTGACAGAACACGGATTTACTTCACATGGGAAGCAGTCTTCAAAATTGTTTTCTCTGACAATAACATTGGAGATATTTTTTTAAATATTTTAAGAACACTTTGGTGCAGAACTTTTATTAGAAACGCCGATCAGTGGAAATTAAATCCTGTCTTATTTGCTCAGTAGTTTCAAAGACCTTTGAATACACAAGGGTAAATGTGGAACTGTTTCTCGAATGTGCCCATCGTACATGGTGTTGTGAACTTGGTTTGAACCGTTTGACTGTTTCCTTGTAGATTTTGCCTCTATTTTGTGTCACGTTATTTCCCGTATTTTGTCTATTGTTTGTGATGTCGTGATGCTGTAGTTGTTGTTTTTGTCTATGTGCTGGAGGATGCTGTATGTCATGTGGAGATTATTGTGCAATGCATTCATGTTATATTGTCTGCTGGAGTAAATGTGATTTTTGTAGACTGGGTTTTAATATTGACCGCTCGAAAAAAAGATTGTTGACAGAACACGGATTTACTTCACATGGGAAGCAGACTTGCTAGACACTTCAAAGGGACAGTTCCAGGTTCCAAGTATGGTAGCAGTTGGTTTTGTAATTTCAGAAAAGATCTTTGAATAGTACTCCCATGTTGTCCACTGTTAAACTATTTTTCTTCTTGGTTACTACTTTTGAACAAGATGCAGATCTGACACAAATTATCTAAAGAAGACCACAGAGGCATTATAGGGTCTGTAAGTCTCGTCATGTGACTCACGAGAATCCATGATAAACAGGCAATTCAAAAACGCTTCCCGCCAAAACATGACGTCTGAGTATTGTCACGTTAACAATTCTGTTTGAAACGTCATATATCTTTGTTAAAAATGTAACTTCCGGGTACAGTTTTGATCCCGGAAGTCCCAAAATTATACGAGACTTACAGGTCCTATTGATAAAATTTTGTTCTAATTTACCTTGCAGTGTCTTTGGATGAAAGATGTATGACGGTCTGACGTAATATGAACTCCAGTGATTACAAAAAACTCCAGTAAAGAAATCATTTTGATCGACTGAAGTGGGTTGGGAAAAGATGTACAACATATTTTGTGGTTATTTCCCTCAAGCGAATACGACGTTTCTCAGAGATGAAACTTCTGCAGAAATCAAAGTGGAAACATGTATGCATAGGGTAATTTTCATAAGGGAGCAACCATTTGATTTTTTAGGGGGGGGGGGGGGGG
>MJUU01071513.1:79343-93528 GCA_002080025.1 Modiolus philippinarum
GATATTCCAAAACCTTCTAATAAATTTGTTCATGATATTCCAAAACCTTCTAATAAATTTGTTCAAGATAAACCGAATATAGAACATGAAGAAAATAAACAAGCAGTATTATTTGGAAGTGTTGTATTAGGTATTGTAGGACTAATTATTTATAAGATTTATTAATTTTATTTTTTTAAATATTCCCTAGCAGCAGCGTACAATAAACCAGCAACTAAAACAAGTAAAGCCCATAAATTATTTGCAAACCAATTTACTACGTCTTTTGTTGCGTTTAACAACCAAGACACAATAGCAACGATAATTCCCGGTAGTGCCGCTGCTAATTTTCCTGCAAGCTTAGCTAATAGTTTTCCAAGATTTTTCAATTGTTTTTTTATCCAATCTTTTGCATCTGTTTTATCTGAAGAAGGCGGAGGTGGGGGACTACTTCCACTACCAGAAGGAATAATTGCCTCAACAATAACACCTATAATCATCCCAAAAGCAGTTAAAACACTAGCTATTGTTATTCCTTGTTCTTTAAATAATGTTCTAATTCTTTCACCTAATGTTTTATCTTTATATAATATTTAACGCATTGTTTGTTTAATTCTATCTAGCTGGTTAGGTAATCTATCTCTATTAGCATTAATTATTCCCAGCCATATGTTTATATCAGATTCTATTTTTTTTAATTTTTTCTTTTGTTTCTTCTATTTCATTCGTTTTAATTTGATTTTTTCTTTTACCAAGTTTTTATATTATTCATTTAGTTTTGCTGTATTAAGTTCAATATGTTCTTCGATTGTTGTAAACTCTTTCATATAACCTTCCAGTTCTCTAATAATTCTATCCATTTCTCTATTATCTATATCTGTTTATGTTTCTTTTTCAAATGATGTTAATATTTCTTTTAAAGATGTTGTCGAATGACTTGCTGTTTCTAAAAATTCTTCAGCCTCTTGTTCGGAAGTTATATATGGTAAAGAAATACTTTCTTTTATGCTTTCGATTCTATCTTCTTGGGTAGTAACAAACTCTTGGAAACTATCTTGTGAAAAAAAATCTTCTCTTATAGTTTCGGTTCTATCCCAAGGTCGTTGGGTATTAAGCTCTTCCTGAAACCCTGCTCTACTTTTTTTCATTCCTTCAGAAAATTTATAATCATCTACACCTAAAACAGATCTGATAAAACCAGTACCACCCCCACCATATTTTTATTATAGTCTCCTAGAAGAGTGATAAATGCATAAAATTTTAATACCCCTGATCTGTCGTAATATGATAATTGAACTTCCTTACCAGTACTATCTCTTACATATAAATTAATTCTTCCATTATCATCTCCCCCTAAAAAGAAATCTTTACTATCTTTATTTAAATATGATTCTTTATTATAATCATAAAATCTTTTTACCATTATTTCGATCATTTTATTTTTGTAAGTTCTTTGATCTTCTGGTGATGCATGTTTTAATTGTTCATCATATTCATTTATTTCCTGGTGAGTTTCCATATCTTGAAAAGAAGTTTCTTCTTCTTCTTCATTATCATCAGCTTCAAATGCAGGATTATCATAAAAATCAAAACCTCCTTCAGCCATTTTTTAATTAAAAATTTTTATTCATATTTTGGTGGAGGGTCATTTACTATAGTAATTTTGTTAAAGAAAATTAGAAATTTTCCATTTTTTTTTTAATTCACTTCTTATTCTTGCTTCTGTATCTTCAATCAATTTCTTTCTTTCACTGTCATTTAATACTGTTTGTGTTTGTTTTGTTCGTATATTTTCTTTCATTTCATTATATTTTTCTAATTCATCTAAAACTAATTTAAATTCATTTTCATTTATCTGTCCATCAGTTAAAGATTTTGATATTAAATTTTTTATACTATTCAACTTGCTTTCTGCCAGTGTTTTAATTTCGTAATGTTTCTTTGATTTTGTTGTAAGTTTACGTCTAACAACTTTAACTAAACCACCCAAACTGCCACACGCGACAGCTGCGATTTGCATTGGTAACAACATAGGAAAAGCTATTCCTACACCTGCTAAAATAACAGAGGCTGAAATAAGACTTGTATCAATACCGTCAGTAGCATTTATATTTCTTGTATAATGATTTACGTTTATCTCTTTCATTAATCAACGTTTTTTCTATTTCTGTTATTTTTTGTAGTCTATAATTTTGTCCATCTTCTATAGGTAATCCTGGATATAATGGTAAATCTGGGGCTGTTGGTTGCTTCATTTTTAAGGGTATTTTTTTTGTTAATTACAGTTTAAACAAAATTTTCATTTGACATGACAAACAAAAAGGCAAGACATATAAAAAGCATACGAAGCCATTTAAATCTCAAATTTATACATTTAAACATCAACAATCCAATTACACATTCATTATTGATATACAGTACGCTTGGTTTGTCATTTAAATTGAAGTAGTCTATTTAAAACTCATGTCTTATAAATAGCGTATTGTAATCAACAAAAATCAATGCGATGTCAGTACATAATAAACTGGCTGTTTATTGACAATTACCGGGTAATACAACTTTGTACAACTTTCACGACAGAGTTATCTAACTTTCATTGTGTATCGTGTATTACTCGGTAATTCATAATTTTATTTTCTTTTTTTTTGTGTGTATATATGTTAATTTTTATTGTGTATTACTCGGTAATTCATATTTTAATTTTCTTTTTTTTGTGTGTATATATGTTAATTTTTATTGTGTATTACTCGGTAATTCATATTTTAATTTTCTTTTTTTTTGTGTGTATATATGTTAATTTTTATTGTGTATTACTCGGTAATTCATATAATTTTTTTCTTTATTGTGTATTACTCGGTAATTCAAATTATTTTTTTCTTTATTGTGTATTACCCAGTAATTCATATTATTTTTTTCTTTATTGTGTATTACCCAGTAATTCATATAATTGCTGAACTTCCGGAATTTTTTTTTGGGAGGGGGAGTCAAAACTTTTTTTATCACTTTTTCTGTGTAAATATTTTCTCTTTCAGTATGTTTTTTTTTAAACACAATAGTAATATGTTATATTATCCACCTCCACTACCGACTATTTTTGAGGTACGAAAAAATAGTCGGTGGGGGAGGTGGGTAATATAACATATTACTTAACATATTACTCAAGTTCTCCGTATACCATAAAATCGGGTGTTGACATTTTCAAATGTAACAGAAGTTTGCAAAATTTGAGTTGTACCCGCTCTAAAACAGTATTGTTTCCCGTCCCCCATATTTCACAACCATATAGTAATATAGGTTTGACTTCTTTATCGAAAAGGTGTAGATGATCCCCAATGCCTAAATTATGTAATCTAACCTTCTTAAGTATATCATACATGGCTCTTGTTGCTTTTTCTCCTTGCAGTTTTTTTGTTTTCTTGAAACTTCCTGTTCGCGAAAAAAGAACACCAAGATATGTAAATTCTTGAACAATTTCTAATTCATCATTATCATAGATAAAATGAATATTTTGAGGTTGTCTTCCTTTTGAAAAAATTACAGTTTTACTCTTTTGCACATTGACTTTTAATTTCCATAACGAACAATATTCATGTAGTGCAACTTATTGCTTTTGTAAATCTACGGTTGTCTCAGATATAAGTACTATGTCATCAGCGTAGAGTATGACAAAAAAATTTATATAAATATCCAATTCACGTTGTAGTTCCTGTGATACGGATTTTAAGCCATATATATCTTTGCTTTCGAAAAAAGATCCAATATCATTTAGATAAATCGCGAACAACACAGGAGATAAGTTTTCACCTTGCCTTACTCCCATATTACATGGGAAGTAATCTGAATATCTATTTCCTTAGAATATACGGAATTTGATATTCTTATACATGTTAACAATGACATTATACATTTTACCATTCACTGTATGTTGAAGAAGCTTTGACCAGAGGCCTGGTCGCCAAACGGTATCGAAAGCCTTGGCAAAATCAATAAATGCACAAAAAAGTTTTCGTTTTTTTAAGTTTCAGCAATTCAAATAATAAATGTAGAGTAAAGATACTATAAACTGTAGAATAACCTTTTCTGAAACCAAACTGGTTTTTATTTAACAAAACGTATTCGTCTAAAAATTTGGCTAATCTAGAATTTAATATTGATGTGAATAATTTACCCATACAACTCAATATAGTAATTGGTCTATAATTTTGTGGGTCAGTTTTGTTACCTTTGTGCTTATAAGAAGTGATAATGTTTCCAATTAGCCAAGATTCTGGGACATGTCCAGAATCGAAAACTATATTGAATATTTTGACAGTAATCTCGGTATTTAGTTATATAGGTATAAAAAGTTCACAAGTAGACTTGATGTATTCATTGATTATACTGTCATTACAACTAGCTTTTCCGTTTTTTAAATCCCTAATACATTTTCTAATTTCCTCCATAGTAATAGGAGAATTTAGAAACTCATTATCGTCGTTTAAATTTTGCGCATCAAAAAATTCTTCTTCGTCATCTGACGAATTTAAATTTTTGAAAAATTCATAAAATGTGTCTATAGAAATGTTTGATTTATCTTTAGTTATTGGTCGGCTAGAGTTTAAAATTTTCCAGTATTCTTTAGAATTACTTTTGCAAAGGTTTTTCATCTAATTTCTCACTACTTGTCTATGAGTTTTCATTGACAAGTCCATTTGCATTTTATAATCACGTTCAGCTGTCTTCGTTTCCTCATGCCTATACGTAGATTTAATAACTTTGTATCTGCGCTTTGCGATACGGTAACAGCGTCTTTTTTCGAAGCATTTATCATCAAACCAAAGTTTACTTTCTAAGTTTAGTTTATAAGTACCAAAAACCTTTTCTGCCGACTCTAGCATGATTTCATTAATCGTCTGGACAGATGTGTTTATATCGTCAATTGAGATGTCATTAAAATCTAATAGTGACAATTCATTTTCTAGTATTTCTATTTTACTAATGTCTACGTTATCAACAAATTCAGAAGCCTTTTCAGGATCCCACTTTTTAATTTTTTTCTTCAGGTAAGTATCAACGTTGTCAACATCAGGGATTTCATTATTTACATCTTGCACATTTTCAAAATTTAAGAAAAGTTTCAGAGGAGAGTGGACGTATGAAAAAAGGGATGAAAAATTAAGAACTTTCATATTTACAACATTTGACAACAATGAGTATGTACAAATAAAATAATCTACAACACTACTTTGGCGACAAGTAAACGGTCCTTCTTCGTCGCCACCAGTTCTTCCATTCAGAATAAACAAGTCGTTGTTTTTACAGACTTCTAGCAGACGATTACCATAAATATTTTTGGATTTATCTTGACTTTTTCTCGTACGAGACATATTAAACTGATGTAAATCATTCGAAAGATCGAAATTGAAAGTGTCAGAATTATCATATTGACTAGTTGAATAGTCATAAAAATCTAAATCTGTAGCAGTTCTGCTGTTGAAATCACCACATAACAAAATGTTGTTAAAATTTTCAGACATTTTCAAAATTTCTTGATCTAGAACATTAAAACCAGACCAAGGGTAATTAAAAATGTAGTTGTAATTATACTATAACTAATCAGAGATTCTGATTATCGCAAAATATTCAACGAATGATCGAATAACGCAGTAATTCACGAATGCGCATGAGTGAATTACAGCGTTTTTCGATCATGAGTTGAATATTTTCGATAATCAGAATCCCGGATTAGTTATTGTTTTTATTATATAGACCTCTCACATAAAATATGGCGGTTTAATTTAAGATTCATTGCATGAACTACGTTTTCCATGTAAATCCGCTGCGACGTTTGCTTAACAACAACGTTGACAACGTCTATTGTGACGTCACTTCCTAGAGTGAAATTATGGAAAATAATTTCACAGTTAAAATCTTTCACCGCAATCTATATAATAATTAGCTGTAATTAATTATATTTTTTCAAAGTAATTTGAAGTAATGTGTAATTGAAGAAAAAATGAATTACATGTAATTGAAAAGAATGAATTACATTGCATATTTTGAATGTAATTTGGAATTACATTTCCATTACTTTCAATTACAATATTAGTAAAATCAAATAACTAGTGTTACTGAAGTCCTGGTTTAAGAATGATTGTAATAAACTGACTATCATAATTTTTGTTAATAAGATTTTAAATTGCTTGTAAATGTTTTTTCCTATCTATACACCCAGGAGCTTTACTGTAAATTAAATAAATTGTGAAATTGAGAAAATCATTTTCCTTATTGAAGCAATACAATAATTAATTGTGTTTTTAATAAAAACAAATATCAGAATGAAATGAGAGATATCTTTATCTGTTATTTAAGGTTATCCCTGCCTAAGGCGTTAATTTATTGTATTTCATCTTGACACTTTCAACATTTTGTTCAAATCAGCATACTAATTACCAAATTTCAGGCAATAAATAAGTGCCCCCTAGCTATTTCAGCATTTTCAAACTGCAAGAACAATACATGTTGTTATAACACAAAACGTTATTACAATAATTAGTCTTAAATTAATTTGACAGGTAAATAAACCTGAAAATTTTTCATTAGAATATTTAACAAGAGTTGTCAGAAGACAACATAGCTCGCCGGGGATTCCAGTAACCTCAATGCACAATAAATTCGAAGTAATAGAATGCTTTCTTCACGAGAAAGTCACATATTAAATATAAACATCCTATCACTAAACAACTTAATTCTAGAAGCAAAGTTAAAGTCTTTAAAAATACCCTCAGGGCAAGGTCAAGGGTAAAATGTCTACAAATATGGTACCATTAGAAAGCTCTCATCAAAAGAATGTCACATACCAAATATGAAGACCCAACCACTAAACAACTTAATTCTAGAAGCAAAGTAAAAGTTTTAAAAAAATTGCCCTCAGGACAAGGTCAAGGTCAAAATGTCTACAAATATGGTTCCACTAGAAATCAATCACCATAAGGAAGTTACATACAAAATATAAACACCCTACCACTAAAGGCATACCTTCTAGAGGCAAGGTTAAAGTTTTTTACAAATTGCCCTCAGTTCAAAGTCAAGGTTAAAATGTCTACAAGTATGGTACCAGAAGAAAGCTCTCATCATAAGGAAGTTACATACCAAATATGAACACCCTACCACCAAAAGCCTACCTTCTAGAGGCAAGGTTAATTTTTTTTTAAAATTGCCCTAAGGGCAAGGTCAAGGTCAAAATGTCTACAAATATAGTACCAGAAAAAAGCTCTCATCACAAGGAAGTCACATACCAAATATCAACATCCTAGCTATTCAGGTCTCAATTCCACAAGCCAGGTTAAAGTTTTGCTGACGCCGACGCCAACGCCGACGACGCCGACGCCGACACCGGGGGTATGACAATAGCTCTCCGGACATTCGTCCCGGCGAGCTAAAAATGTAATAATTAGTTTTGATACTTTCAACAATTTTTGAGGTCATAGTATACTGATAAACTACATGTATGAAGTTAAAATTTTCCCTTTTACTTGTAAATGACTCAGTTTATTTATAATTTTCAAAAATAATATTTTTTCAAAGAATTAAAAACAAGTAAATTAGTCCCCCCTATTTATGTCTTGCTAGAAATCAATATATGTTTAATTTCAAAATAAGGTAAAAATGAAATTGAATAGTCTGCATGCCACTATGAAAATGAACCCTCAATAAACCTAATTAAAATAACAACATTGTTAGAAATCAAAATCCAAAGATTTCAAAAATTTAATAAATAACTCCAGTATGAAATTCTTAAAATTTTACCCAATTTAGATTTCAAAAAGTTTGAATTGGTAGAATAAACAGTTTAATGACACTATTAGACAATGATAACTTGATGCATTTACTAACAACCGTAGCGTACAAATAAAATATTTTATTACATAATGATTATAATAGTTTTATTTTATTGGATGAAAACCTGTCACATGATATTCAATTAAAAATCGAATTGACTCGCTTTTACTTTCACTTTCGTTTCTCAGGTCTGCTTAAAAACGATATTGACTCGCCGTCTTAAATAGCCAATGAAAAACAGAATTACATGCGGTCACGCGACTTTCGGCCACTCAGAATTGCCGTATTATATGTATGTTCGGGAAACCAAATATCGAAGGAAGAAAATGGCGTTGGGTTAGCAGGAAACATTCGTTGTTCTCTATGCACATTAGAAGCATTTTGCAACAAGTAGACTGCTATTTACAAATACCCGGAAGGTGATCGAAACTAAGAACATGCGATACACAGTCGGGGTAAGCGTTTTAGTAGTTCTGCAAATTTAATCTTGTCTTATCACAGGAATTTCAGACTGAGTAACGCAAGGTTGGTTTTACTAAAAGAATCTCATTATTTATTTATTATATGAAAAAATCTAAACTTTGCGGGGGGGGAGGGGGAGACTTGTGACATGTTGCAGAATCGATTGATTTTCTTTACTTGTTTCATGTACAGTACATATTACATGTTGTTTTTGTACATATATATAAATTAATTAAAAATGTCATGAACCTAAAATAATGTACTGATGGCTTCTTGATGCATGAATCTTTGTATGAAGATATCGAAAAGCACACTGAAAGTAAGTACAAATATACAACTACCTATGACAATTTTACAAGATATGTTATCCTGAAAAATCGTTGAAACCCCTTACAATTACCAAGTAAGATGATGCATATTATTATTATGTAATAAAACAATTATGGTCTTTTGTATCGGTCGATATGAGTTTTAATAGACCTAAAAATCCTAATATTAACCTCCGCCTCCGGCGTCGGTCAATATTAATCTTTAGGTCTATTAAAACTCATATCGACCTCTACAAAAGACCTTAATTGTATAATATACGTGGAGTATACTTCTGAATTACAACATATTTCTTATTCACCCAAACAAGAATAAAAAAAACTTTAATGAATTTACAAAACAGAAAAGGAAACGAAACAGAATTTCTGATTGATTGACGGTAATACTGTCTCTTTGTATACAATTATTGACTTTGCTATAGGTTGCTACTGGGATTTATCAACCCTCAAAAAGCAATATTCACCTCGCTTTCAGCTCGGTGAATATAACTTTTTTCAGGTTGATAAATCCATGTAGCAACCTATTCAAAGTCAATAATTGTTTTATTATATGATTATACATAGAGACAGTATTACCGTCAATCAATGAGAAATTGAAATTCTGTTTCGTTTTCTTTTCTGTTTTGTAAATTCATTCTTTTGAGGATACTGACGATTTACATTGTATAAATAAAATTAATTTGCGTCTTAAATTAAGAAAAAGAAAAAAATATCCTAAATTACGTTGAATGTGGAAATCTGGAATTTTTATTTCTTTTTTTAGCCCATTGTAGGTTGACATGACGTTCCAGACAGCCTGTGAGCTATTTATAGCCCGTTTCAGGTTGACATGATACATACTAATTACTTTTCAAGCTGTTTTCAGCCAATCAGAAAACAGATAAAATACAATAATGTAATAAAATCTGTTTTTCTAAACTGTTGTCGCTGTTGTCGTGAACTGTCAACCTGAGTAAGGACTGTCACGCTCATGTCTTCCATGGAGTGTTAGCGAAACCTGAAATGGTTACCGACGGGTGTGTCTTTGTGAGCTGTTACGGATCGAAGATGCTCAGCAAAGCGATCACCCAGTCAGCGGCAAGTCTCACCAACATATATTTTGTGACACCGTCTACATACTATGGCATATATCACATTCTTGGTTATACAAGTATAACCAGAACTGATTTTGTAAGAACCATCAGGACCCTTGATGAATTCCGTTTCCATAGTAAAGGGACAAGTTCGACAGATCTTGCGACCACAACGTCGTGTTCCCCTATATGACTTGTTGTTTCTGGTCTGTTTGGTCCTGATTTTGCTGTACACTAAGTGATCTCTTAAACTTTTTCCTTTGCGATTGGCTGTAATTGGCAAAGATGGAAATATTTCAGCCATCAGTGGATCATCTTGTATATTTTTTTTGAAATTCTGTATTAATATTATACAGAAAATATTAGTCCGCTATCATCAGTAAATGAGATGCATATAATGGAACTTGCATACAAAGTTTCAGCTTCCAGACATGAATACTTCAGAAGATTTCGCTTATTACTGGATATCTCGAAATACATTTTCGCTCATTTTTCCACCCTGAGGGCAAATTTCAAAATTCCGAAACAACTTTTATAGTGTTACTTATACTCTTATTACAAGGTTTCTGCGATTTAAGGTGTAAGAGGAGTTCCAGCGGAATCGATTTTTTTTTCGTTTTTTGGACCCCCCTAGAGGTCATGCCCTGAGGGGTCATACCAAAGTTCCGACACCCTCTGTGAAGTTGCTACATAAAATGTGAGTCCATATCCGAGTTTCAACTTTCTAGCCCAAATTGCCTTGGAAATTTCTTCAATTATTGGATATCGCGAAAATTCGTTTTCGCCCATAATTTGCCCCTAGGGCGTCTTACCTAAATATCCGAATCCAAAGTGCGCTACTTCTGATCATACTCTAGTATGGTGCCGAGTTTCAAATTTGTATCTCTTATAGTTCTAGAGCTATCGGGGAGCATTACAAACGCACGTATGTACGTACGTACGTACATGCGGACTGACTGCATTACATAATCCCCCCGCTTTCGATAAGCGGGGGNGGGGGGGGGGGGGGGGGTAACTAGTGTTTAATGTACTATCCTTGGACTGGTATCTTCAATTTTATTTATTTTTACATTATATTTGTTATTTCAATACATTTTTGATATATATATTTTCTTATGATTAATTTTTGTTTCGTGTTGAGGGCTAAATTTTCCTGCTCGTACCCATTTGGAGATTTCTTCATCTATTGGGCTCCACTCTCTAAACAATGAACGTCAAATTTATTTTTACCTATAAACTATTACTCTAAACTATAAACATCAAATTTATTTAACCTGTATTCCACTTTTGACGTTACATTTCACTTTCTCAGCCATTTTTGTTTCTCTTCCACGGCCCCTTGAAGACATTAATGTCGATGATCTTGGCCAATCCTTACCTCTGTCTGCTTGTTTTTTTAATCTTTTATATTTTGATATGTGTATATATTTTTTGTTTTACCTTTTATCGCAGTTCGACAAGAATTTTAACTCGTTTGTTTATAAAAATAAAAGACCATTTATTCCAAAAACCAAAAATAAAAATTTTGAATCTTATTTTTCGTCTTTGATCTCATTTAGAAGTCATATTTGTATTTAAAAGTCAGAAGTGGAAATTATCGGTTGCCAGTAGAGACTTCGAGACTGTAGGATCTATCCCAAATCAGTTGAATCGGTGAAGAATATTTTGATATGTTCTTATTTCAAAAATGAAATGTTGAAGCTGCTTTCACAGTATATTGATTTGAAGGCAAGTATTTCAAAGTTTTAAAATCTATTTTGCTCAACAAATATTGTAGAATGAGAAATTTTTTGTGGATTTATAAAAATGTGAAAGTTGTTCCTCCACATTATCAAATATTATACAATTATTGACTTTGCTATAGGTTGCTTCTGGGATTTATCAACCTGAAAAAATTTATATTCACCGAGCTGAAAGCGAGGTGAATATTGCTTTTTGAGCTGTTTTCAGCCAATCAGAAAACAGATAAAATACAATAATATAATAAACATTTATATTAACTCACACATCTATAAGATATAGTCTTTTCTAGGCATCCTTACTTTTGAAAAAAAAAAATCAACTTCTGAGACGTGTTCAAACCGGATTAAAGTTCTGATACTATAATAAAAAAATCAATACATCAATACATTGAGAGGGAATCACTAATTTATGAACACTGTTGAGCTAAGGATGGTTTATATTGAATCTGTTGTAGTGTTTCAGGTTGTAATGTAGGAACAATTATAACTATACACTTCAATTTCATAAATATTTTGTTTTTTATAATTTACATATTTATTTCAATATGTCAATAATCCAGTCATTCCATCTTACTGGTATCCCGCCTTCAATTACACGAGAGATCCTATCTCGAAAACTCGAAAGTTCCGTTTTTTAGTTTTCGCAATATAAATTCTTTATTTCCATCGTCTAAAAAATTCTGGAAAATCTGGAAAATTATTTAACAAAATCTGCAATTGCTGAGGTCATTAAAAACACACACACAAAAAAAACTAAAACCAAAACAAAAAAGAAAAAAGAAAAAGAAAAAAAGGCAATTTCCATCGAATTCTGATCTTTTCATCAATTATTTCCATGAATTTTCCGACGCCTTGAAAATTATATCTGTTTGAATCGAGCAAACATTTTAATACAAATATCAAATCACTTCATCTATAGCGATCTTTTGAGCGATATGAACTTGCCAACGTGTCTGTATAGAGTTTGAACCGACCAATTATAGTAGTCCTCTTTCAACGTTGAAATCTGACATGCAATGATTTTTTTATACATAGGCCAATCGATGGTCATTTTTCAAAGTTGAATCTTTGAAATAAAATCATAAGTGCATAATGTAATAATATTGGTTATTTTTTAAAAGTTGAAAACAGACCCATCTGTCATTTTTTTACGTTGACAATTGACTCACTTGTCATTTTGGAGAACTCAATAAGAAATTATCATTACATACACATATCTATGATGTTGTAGTGATGCTACAGCCTACATAGTAACAAATTAAAGAAGTGGAATAGACAAGCAATCATATCCTCCTCAGCGTATCTGTGTAGAAAAGGCATGGGTATACGATTTCAAATTGGAGATTCCAGGTGACCAGTCGTGGGGGGGGGGGGCAGTCGTGTCCCATCTAAATGCTTACAGGGGATTTGTGGCATAATAAGAAGACGACCTAGGAAAAACATTAAAGACGAAAAAGGAGGAGGACATAATATAAGAGAAGAAGCCTAACAAGACAGTTGTAGTATCCAACTCAATTAAGGATGATTTGTAGATTTTGTTGTGAAGAAGACGAAGTATATGGTGAAAGACGTGACAACTTTATGTCTGTGAAGACGAAGGTACTTAAGTAATGACCTGACTCATCGTTTCGGCTGCAAACAGTTCCTCATAGCTTATGACTCTACGAAAAATAATTTTCCATTGTGAATGGAAAATGATTTTCACCTACAAATGGATGACATCATTAAAAAAATAAACCTTGGCTTCTTCGGTCTCAATAACACAACAGAATACCGTCTGTACAAAGAAGCTGGGGATGACAACCCCATGCCCAGCATTAAGAATTTTCCGGAAGTGTTGAGCAATAAAGACTTTAGTCTATGATTAAAGTCAGTCAGAGAAATATAGTCTCTAACATTGTTTCCAGTTTATTACGTATATTTCTCACATCAAGATAGTTAAATTTTCACATTTTAAAGTTCGAGGTTTATCCGAGAACTTTAAAATGTGAAAATTTAACTATCGAGATGTGAGAAATTATCGCAATAAACCGGAAAACAATGTTAGAGATTTTTTCTCTAATTCCTACTCAATTTATTTGACGTAAAGCGATCTCCATAGTCTCCAGTCGCCAGTATGCCGCCATTTTGTTGCTATCATCGTTGCTATGTGTATCATTGCGCCTTTCATTGAAAGGGGTGTTGAATGTAATATTTTTGATAAAAAATGTCATATTATCAATTAATTTAGTTATTTTAGTCATAAAAATGTAAAAATCAATTCGCTAGACAATGATGCAGGTCTTAATTTCATCAACATCCGGTTGCACTATTTCTAGAAACTGACACGAGACAACCAATCAGCAAGTGAGATCAATGTCTAAACATGTTGATTATTAAGTTCATCTAACATCATTAGCTAGGCTATGGAATAGCCTAGCTATATAGATAGTTCTTGGGGGGAGGTGAGGAGTACGCTTGCGCAGCGAGGAGAACGCAAGTGCAGAAGACTATTGACCAATTGGAATTTCATATTCTCGAAAATCAAAATGGCGTCCAGTTTCGTCCTGATAAAATCGGGCGGGGTTTAATTTTTCTGTTTCCTTGCGGAAGTTGGAAAGTTTTATAAACATTTGCTATAGGTGGTACTGGGAACAGGTTTGTAGAGGATGATGGGATTGGTATAGCCAGATTTATAAATATAGATATGATAAAAAGAATAAGAACAGTAATGTATAAATTTAAAACCAGAAGTTAATAAATAAAGATGAGGTATTGTGCAATAATCAATAATATACAAATA
>MJUU01071514.1:0-10910 GCA_002080025.1 Modiolus philippinarum
AAATTGGAAAGGGACATAAATGGACCAATTGTGCAAAATTTGCAAAATTTTGTCAAAGATGAAGTTATATGCTGAACTCAATCTGGATACACACACTTTTGACAAATTAAGAATTTTCTATTTTTTGGCATTGATTTCATGCTTTAAGCTGCCACAAAAGTAAAATGCCATTTAATTTTCCTTTATGTATTCGTGATAAAATTTGTGAAAATATATCATGTACAATTTGCTGATTTTACATACATTTTACCCTAAAGAATATTTTTTTGATATATATAAAAAGAAAATACTTCTATTTGCATAAATTTTCAATTATTTACAATTTAGTGGTATTTTTGAGAATTATTTTTGTATGAAAAGAGCCATGATTTCAGATTTTAATATTTCAATTGTAATCAGAATGAAATCATAAAGTAATCAGGATTACAGGCTATTTTTGAAAGTAATTGATTAAATTAAATTACATGTAATTATATTTTTGGCTGATTAATGATTACACTGATTACTTTTAAAAATGTAATTGATTACAGCTGATTAACGATTACAATTACAATTACCCCATCTCTACTAAATGTAAAGCAAAAATCAGCTAATGACAGAGCTTTGCATGAGAGGAATACTCCTTAGTTTTCAATACAATTTACAAAAGATTAGATATTGAAAGTTTCCAAATAGAATCAGCTTTCAAGTCAGCACCGAAGTACTGACTACTGGGCTGGTGAATACCCTCTTGGACTAACAGTCAACCAGCAGTTGCATCGACCCAGTTGTAACAAATGACTAAATACCGAAGTTACTATGAATTTAAAAGAGTAATCTTTGCAAAGAACCTTCTATACATCATTCAAATACAGTTTAGTTACATTTGCTTGAATAGATTCAGAAAAGATGATTAAAAGGATAATTTTCTCATAGGCTCCAATGTTAAACTATGTTCCGCGCTGGTGGCTATGTTTTTTATCGGGTCGGAACAAAATGAGCAATATTTGTTGGAGACCTTTAATACATCATTCATGTAAAGTTTGGTTGGATTTGCTTCAGATGTTTCAGAGGAGTAGATGAAAATGGGTTCAATTTAAAACTATGTTCTGTGCTGGCGCCATGTTATCGGACCGAAACAAAAATGAGCAATCATTGTTCATCATTCCTGTAAAGTTTCGTTGAATTTGCTTCCACAGTTTCAGAGGAGAAGATGAAAATGTGATTTTTTCCCATAGGGCCCAATGTTAAAACTAAGTTCCACGCTGGCGGCCATGCTTTTTATCGGATCTGAACAAAATGAGCAATCTTTGTTAAGGACCTTCCATACATCGTTCCTGTAAAGTTTGGTTTAATTTTTTTCAGTGAATTCAGCGGAGATGAAATTGTGATTTTTCCCATAGGGTCAAATGTTTAACCCAAGTTTCGCGCTGGCGGCCATGTTTTTTTTTTTCGGATCGGAACGCAATGAGCAATCTTTGTTAAGGACCTTTAGTACATCATTCATGTACAGTTGGGTTGAATTTGCTTTAACGGTTTCAGAGGAGAAGATGAAAATGTGATTTACCATAGGCTCCAATGTTTGACCATGTTATGTGCTGGAGGCCTTGTTTTTTGTCAGTTCGGAACAAAATGGGCAATCTTTGCTAAGGACCTTTAGTACATAATTCCTGTAAAGCTTGCTTAAATTTGCATCAACTGTTTCAAAGCAGAAGACGAAAATGTCATTTTTCCCATAGGGTCCAATATTAAACCAAAATTATGCGCGTGCAGCCATATTTTTTATCGGATCGGAAATGAGCAAATTTTTGCAAAGGACCTTCCATACATCATTCCGGTAAAGTTTTGTTGAATTTGCTGCAGTTGGATCCAATGTTAAACCATTTTCCGTGCTGGCGGCAGTGTTTTTTTTTGTCGGATTGGAACGAAATGAGCAATCTTTGGTAAGGACCTTTAGTACATTCCTGTAACGTTTGGTATATTTTCTTCAGTCTTCTCAGAGCATATGATGAAAATCGATTTTCCCATAGGGTCCAATGTTAAACTTAAGTTCGGTGATGGCGGCCATGCTTTTACCGGATCGGAACGAAATGAGCAATCTTTGTATCCCATACATAATTCCTGTAAAGTTTGGTTGACTTTGCTTAAGTGGTTTCAGAGGAGAAGATGAAAATGTGAAAAGCTAAAGGACGGACGACGGATGCCAAGTGATGACAATAGCTCACAATGACCCATTGGGTCATGTGAGCTAAAAAACCAATATATCTGATATAGGGAGGATTTTGACTTCACTATTACTAATTCCCTTTTCTGGACGGCGACATTCCTCTGGCTTTATCCTATGGGATGTATATTTCTCAACTAGTACGATTCGCACGTGTTTTTTCCACTCTTGACGATTTTAATCAGGAAATTCGAGTTCCTGTCAGGAATGAGAAAAACAAAGTCTCTATGCATTTTGGTGAGTTTGGCAAGCGAGACAGAGGCATCCGGTTTCCACAGTAAAACCTGTTTTTTTCTGTTAGGAAACCTAGGTTTCCTGGACTAAACTCGAGTTTCCTACAACAATTGAGAGTTTTGACTGTTTAATACATCACTCATTCTCAAGTTATGGTACCAATTCACTGTCCCACTCAAAACCTCTATCAAGAAACCCTCTGGGCTACTATTTTTCATTGTTTATTTGAAGTTTGAACTTCATTGTTCAAGAAAACAATGAGAAAACCAAAGTTGTGGTGCCATTTTAATAAGAAAATTTTGCTAAAAGAGCCAAAATCGAAATTAACGTTACTGCTGCAATCAACATAACATTTTTTGAAAAGGGGTTATTGAACAACATACAAACGATGATACAAATATAGGTATTACAAATTTATAACTAAAATGCATACGTATTTTGAAATTTATGCAACAGCATGTTTGTCAAAAGTATATTTTTTTTCTAACGGGATCTTTGAATTTTACAATTTTAGTGTCTCTGTGCCAACTAAATATCTGACTAGGCTTCTTATATTGATACTAAGACAAGCAAAAATGTACCCCTGTTACGGCACATATTGTCGCCGGCGACAATATGTGCAACTGTATCGGCACATATTGTCGCCCTGCACATATTGTCGCCTACACATATTGTCGCCGGCGACAATATGTGTAGAATATTTTCGGCACATATTGTCGCCTGTTTTAAAAGAACTTGTTTACAACAATTTTGAGTTGTAAATGTACTTAACCGATTCTGAGAATTTGAAAATAAAATAGCTTGTGTTTCCAAGGATATTGAGATAAGAAGAAATAATTAAAATGTTAGGGGACGACTATTTAATTGTCGGGGAGAGCATTGTCAATTTTGGTTGAAAAAAAATATTTATTACCATGTCAATCTCTAACAAAGTACTTATTTTTACAAGATGTTACTTCAAATTATTTATTTGTATTTTCCTAAAAAAATTCTATTCAAAACAAAATGAAATTATTTATTTTCATGACAAGTATCATTAGAGTATTTATTTTGACTGGCACCAAGATTATGATTAAATTATCTATTTACAGAATCACCCAATCCTTCTCCTGAAAATCAAATGTCCGTCCCTTTAGTAGTGCCTGCTACGTAAGTGAAAAAATACAAAAATACAAAAACATACGGAAAGGTACCAAATGAAGCTGCTTAGGGTGAAAAACTTCTATTTTACACATATCCATAGACCCACACAGCGTATTCAAAGCTATCCTTCTCGCCATATCTGTAAGATTAATACATGAACTATTGGAACTGTGAGGAAATGTTGGGCTCTCAGAAAAAACTTAATCTACATTTATCTACATCTATTTTTGTAAATTTTGTTGAAACTAAGGAGTATCTCCCTCATGCAAAGCTCTGTCCTTAGCTGATTTTGGCTTTCTATTTAGATCATATTTGGTAATTTGTTCTCTATCAGTTTTTAAATATCTTTGACTTAATGGCCCTCCAAACGCTTAGACTTTAACTGCACTGAAGATACATAAGTTATCGAAATGCGCATATGCAGAATCAAAATTCACAGTAACTTCGGTATTTTGTTATTATTTACTTCCTATCTCGAATTAACTTTACTTTTGTTTTGTTGTTTTGTTTTGCTTTTACCCGAACCCGTTTGTTCTCTTACTACCAACCTGATACAAATTCCATACGTACGGTTTATAAGTATAATTGTTCCCAATCGTTATTGTTCGTGACACAAAACTGTCGTTCTAAAGTTTTAATTCTGAAGATTCAGATCGAATCTACTTCACACCAAATTCAGGTGTTCCCGATAATTATCTCTGGTGCTTTTCTTTCCATAATAGAATCTTCATTTCGATTTCTTCCTATAATATTGTCTTTCTAAGAAGTCTATTTTCTTCATAGGCTCATCTCGCTTTGCCAGGGCGAGCTGAAGAAATCAGAGTGCGTCCGTCGTTCGTCAGTCGTAACTTTTTTGTTCAGTGGTCTTCTAGGGAATTCATTGCTGCATGGATTCAGTTTGCGTCCGTCGTCCGTCCGTCGTAACTTTGTCATTTCGGTCTACTTCTAGAAAATTGCGACAAGGATTTATATTAAACTTGCACCTTTCCCTAATAAAAATTGGCCGCAATGTGATATACTTGTTAAGATTTTCTTCTAGAGGTCGGCTGAATGAACCAAACCTGGCAATGGTTCTTATATAATATGCTAGTGAGGTGCTTTTAATTTGGCGGCGAAAGTTACTTAAAATTGCGGGCAGCTGGAAACTTAGATTAGATTTGGTCTGTATTAAAATGCACACAAAAGTCATTTAGAGAACCACAAAATGGATTTATTAAAACTTTGTTTAAATGTTTCTTAAGGAGTGATGACTGATTGCTGTTATTTTTTGTCCTGAAACTTAGTTTATAAATACAGAGACGGATCCAGGCAGTTTGAAAAAGGGTGGTTCAAATTAGAAGTGAAATGAAATTTCGATGAACGGAGCGAGGCGCGAAAAGGTTTGGGGGATTTCTTGGTAAAACATTAAGATATTCATTAAAAAATACATGATTGTCCAAAGAAGGGGGTCCAACCCCCGGACCCCCCCTTGTGGATCCGCCAATGACAGTGGATTATGGACGATCAATAGTGGGTGCCAGGTGTTGGAACCCTTTTTTGGGGAAATATTTAATTTCCTACAGAATTTAGGCAAGAATTGACCCCAACACCTGAAGAAGTCAACTCGAAATCCTCCCCCTTTTTACTGGCTGGATCTATCGATGGCGAGGCACTTAATTAATTTTATTCATATTTGAAATTCATATGCATATACAGATCTAAAGAGATTTAATTATCCCCCGCTTAGCGAAAGCGGGGGATTATGTAGTGCAGTCCGTCCGTATGTACGTACGTACGTACGTGCGTTTGTAATGCTCCCCGATAGCTCTGGAACTATAAGTGATGCAAATTTGAAACTTGGCACCATACTAGAGTATGATCAGAAGTAGCGCACTGTGAATTCGGAATTTACGTCAAACGCCCTAGGGGCAAATTATGGGCGAAAACGAATTTTCGCGATATCCAATAATTGAAGAAATTTCTAAGGCCATTTGGGCTAGAAAGTTGAAACTCGGATATCGACTCACATATTATGTAGCAACGTCACAGAGGGTGTCGGAACTTTGGTATGATCCCTTAGGGCATGGCCTCAAGGGGGTCCAAAAAAACGAAAAAAATCGATTCCGCTGGAACTCCTCTTACACCTTAAATCGCAGAAACCTTGTAATAAGGGTATTAGTAACACTATAAAAGTTGTCTGTGCCGAAGGTTTTGGAATTTTGAAATTTGCCCTCAGGGCGGAAAAATGAGCGGATTTGTATTTCGAGATATCCAGTAATAAGCAAAATCTTCTGAGTTATTCATGTTTGGAAGCTGAAACTTTGTATGCAAGTTCGATTATATGTATCTCATTTACTGATGATAGTGGACTTTTGGTATGACCCCTGGGGGCATGCCCTTAAGGGGCCAAAAATGTAAAACAATCAGTACTCATCAGAACGACTGGAACTCTAAGTACAATTTTGATTTTGTGGTTTATATTTTCATGAGGAATTATTGGAATTGCTCTTTAGATCCGTTCCAAGCTCTTAGAATTTAGATACCGGTTCCAAATCTGGTAAATTTCCTGAAAATGTCAAAGACTAATAATTTTTGAAATTCCAACATGAAGTTTTATAATTAAGCAAATTTTTGGTGTCATCAGGTAGTATGAACACTAGGATTTCAAAAATATGATTCCAATTTTGGTAAATTTCCTGAAACTCTCAAAGACCAATTACTTTTTAGAATTTTACCTAGCAACCATATCTTTTTGATGCCTTATAGTTTTAATGATCATTTTCAATGGTCAGATTGCAAAAAACTTTGATTCCAATTTTGGTCAAGTTCCTGAAACTCTCAAAAACCTACTATTTTTTGGAATTTCACCTAGCACTCATATCCTTTTCAATTCCCTTCAGTAGTGAAGATCATTTGAAATAATCAGAGTGCAAAAAAACCTGGTTCTTATTTTGGTAAATTTTCTGAACCTCTCAAAGACCAATTACTTTTTGGAATTTTACCTAGCAACCATATCTTTTTTGATGCCTTAAAGTTTTAATGATCATTTTCAATGGTCAGATTGCAAAAAACTTTGAATCCAATTTTGGTCAAGTTCCTGAAACTCTCAAAGACCCATTGTTTTTTGGAATTCTACCAAGCAACCATATCTTTTTGGTGCTTTACAGTAAAAATGATTGTTTCAACAGAAAGAAATTTAGTTTAAAAAACACTTGTCTTTTTTTTACAAGGGTAAGGGGTCCAAAAAAGGGTAGCGGGGGATCACAATCTTTGATTGGCTGTTTTTCATTAAATACAAATTTTGGCCAGGGGTAAAGATTGTAAGGGTACGTATACATTTTATTTACTACAAATTAAAGAATCTTAGAGAGCATCAATTTGTTTTTTGGGGTGAGGCTTGGTTGGAATTTTGAAAAAAGTAAGGATCCATTATAATGATAAAAAAGGTCAGGGGAAAATGTGGACTAAAAATTGATGGGATCCCAATTAAACAGGGGAAAAATGTGCTCAAGTAAGACTGAGTGCGTGTCCTCAATTAACTCATGCAGTTGAACGCCTTTAATCCAAGGTGAGCTTTTCCTATCACTTGGCGTCTTTCGTCCCTCCGCCGTTACTATTTCATTCAAAGATCTCCTCTGAAACCTTTGGGTATATTGGAAGCAAACATTTTAACAATGGTGGTTCCCTTTCAAACTCATGTCCGACAGGTCTGCAATTCATCCAAGATAGTCGCCAGGGGTTTAAATAGTGTACAATTGGAACGTTTGGTAAACATATTCATAGATCTTCTTCTTGAAAATACTTGCTAATTTAGAACCAAACTTATAGGCCTTTTCAAAAATAATTTGGCCCGCCCTTTGGTTTCGGCATTTAAATACAGGTTTCGGCTATCAATCCAACACGAACACAGCTCATAAAACTGTTCGTATTTAGATTACAATGTCATTGTTTACTGTGGTTTACTGTGACATTGCACTAATTTTGTTATAATTAAAATGTATTCAGGGTTTAACTTGTGTATTGTTAGACAACCGTACGAGTGATAACCGGAAGTGAACAATGTTTGTACCTCAATTTGATGGGAGAGTTCAAATCCAGGAAAAGATAACAACACTTTTTGAAAAATGACTTTTACGTGGTCCCCTTGAAAAGGGTATCCAAGAAATTGGTACCTGTACCTCATCCAAAATGGCCGCAATCAGGGAACATAGCTTAACTTCAGACCCTCTGTAACTATTGGCCAATCTAGAATCAAACTAAATCACATTGGTCTTCAAATATATCAGGCAAGTCCATTCCTCATCCAAGATGGCCGTCAGGGAAAGCACCCAAGGTAAACACATTAAAAGATTCAAGAAACCACTGGGTTATATTAGAACCAAAATATGAATGGTCTTTACTTTGTACCTCAGGCGTTTACATTTACTCTATATCCTTTCACTGTTTATTACATATTTGTTGCTGAAACTGTATAAAAAGGGAAACATGTAAAATATCAATAAAAATTGTCCATTACTCCAATAAAGGTAGATCAAAGGTAGATTAGTTACCGTAGGCTAAGAAGATCTTGTCATATTGACCTCTTTAACTTCTTCTAACAACGTAATGCAAATCTGCATTGGAAACGAACTTGAACCCTGTGCTGCGTGAATAAATTGAGACATTGTGAGATATAGATTTAATATTTGATTAAAAACGGTTTCATCGTTCGCTATAACAATGATAAAGCCATCTTACTATGAAAAAGAAAGGAAATGGGGTAAATGTCAAGGAGACAACATCCCATATCCAGGTTAAAACGACCTAAAACAAAGCATCTAGGGGTCACCGTACGGTCTTCAACACAGTGAGAAACCTCACACCATATAGCAAGCCCTAAATGGCCCCAAAATTGTAAAAAAGTGGATAAATCAATGGAAACAAACCACATCCAATAACCCAAATATCAAGAAACTAAAATTTTATAAGAAGACACGGACAAGCCAATCATATTCCTGACTTGGGGCAGGCGCAAATAAAAAGTATTTTAAACCTGATGACCAAAACGGTCAGATTAAGCTATGTTTTTACTCTGTCTGTTGCTTGTTGATATAATGTTCAAACTCAATTGGAGGAAATTGAGTTGAAATTTCCCAGCATGATTTGTATGCATGCCAAGAGCATTTTAATTTGAGATCTCGTGATATCTTTTCTGGTAGTAAGTTAAGCGAACGGAAAGTCGTTTGCACAAGACCTGCACACTTTCTCAGCCTTCTGAGCTTCAAGTTACAAATAGATATAACTGTATCAGGATTCCGATACATAAGTCTCCAAAACGAACTCACAAATCAGACTTCATAACTAAAAATCAATTCTAACATACCATCTCCCTTCATGTTCATTGAATTACGAACACTTTGGGGATTCCCGACTTTTTTCAGTCGTCATTACAAATGTCACCATTTTGATTGATTGATTGATAAGTTAGAATTTAACTTCCAGGGAGCAATATTTCAGCTATATCAGGACGAAAACAAATTTAATAAATTTAAAAATATATATATAAGTTGAAGAAGAAAGAAATAAAGTTGGAAGGACAACAAGGGCAATGAGTTTTAATTGCCACTAGTACTGGCAAATGGAAGAGATGGTTAGAGGCAAGAAATTAAGCCTTATATACTACCCCCAGTGAGACTGCTCTCCCAAGAAAAATACAGAAGGGTCTTTATACTGCATGAACTGTGGCTGTTGTCCACACAATGGTTCGCGGTAAGGCTACCACTTGGGGACCCGCCCGCCAGCTCTGTGACCAGAGCCTGTTAAAATCGTTTCAGGTACCGGGGCGATCTTGATCTGTTTCAGATTAGAAACCATAAAAACCAATTCCCAATATACTTTGCAAACTTTCTATAACGTTTTGTTCAATTCTAAACATTTTTCATTTTCCTGCCTGTTTTGCTGTTCCCATACCAACAGTCATCATTTTAAAAAATTCCTTGCATGCTATATAACTTTTCTGTAAGTTTTTATACAATAATGAGCACTTTAAATTTTCAAATTTTTGTCATTTCAATTTCAACGATCGCCATTTTGAAATTCTTGGAAAAAATATTCCCTGTGTGCTTTACGACCTTTCTGTAAGTTTTCATGCAGTTTCAAGCACTTTGAACTGTCCCGCCTTTTTATTATTGTTTCCATTGCAACTGTCGCCATCTTGTATGTTTTGACAAAAAACTAATTCCTTGTATAATATACAACATTTCTGTAAGTTTTCATGCATTCAGCACTTTTAATTTTCCCACCTCTTTTGTCGTTTCCATAGTAACGGTGCCATTTTGAAAATCCATAAACATTCTTGCGCAGCTCTTACAAAAAAAAAATGTAACATTGGTATCTATGTTCCTGCTGAGTTTCATTAAAATCTGATGGGTAATCACCGAGATATGCATCCGGTCAAATCGTCAAATAATTTTGTAAATTTTCTGTCTATTTCCGTAGCAACGGTGCCATTTTGAAAACCAAAGACCTTCTTGCACAGCTAGGCGATCTTTGTTCCTGCTAAGTTTCATTCATATCTGATTCGAGGTCTCCGAGATCTGCAAAGGACAAATCATCAAACAATTTTGTCAATTGCCCGCCTAGATGTGCTGTTTCAATGACAACAGAGAAATTTATAGCCTCGATTATCCCGGGAGAAGGCACTCATATCCACGAGATCGGCTGCCCAGGTCTCGTCCACCCCACCCACCACCACGCGCCTCTTCTCAAAGGATGAGTGGCAATAAGACCCATATTTGGCCCCAAAAATCAAGTTGTTTAAAATAGTATGATATTTATAAGAAATATTAACTATTACATCTGGCTACAAAGAAAACATATAATAATACGAATTCCTTTCATTTTGACGTTATTGTGACATCACAAGGAGCCGTCTTTTTGAAAGAAAATCAGAAAATCTACAATTTTGAATGTTCTCAAAGGAAATTTCCTTTAAGTGAACATGGGGCACATGCAAACAACAACTTCAAACTTTCAGAAATAATGTATTTAACCATTTTACACATTTTGACTAAATATGAAGTTGTTATTCAGATGCGCCCACATTTTTCAAAGCACAAAGATGTGTAAAACACAGCAAAAATCTGTGAAATTCTGACGATTTCGAAAAATATAGCTTTTGAGTTAACTGATTATCATGAGAATCAAACTGATATGGAAAAAAGCTTCATCATTTTCCTTAAGCCCTTTATTTGTTCAATGTTTCAGCAACAAAAGATATCTGTTTGTATAGTTTTAGTTTCATGGTAAATCTTGGGCCAAAAATGGGTCTTACTGCCACTCATCCTTTGCGGCGGACGGGCTTATGCAGCTC
>MJUU01071515.1:446-10719 GCA_002080025.1 Modiolus philippinarum
CTTTTTTCATCTTCGGCAACTTCCTCAGTGTCAAAAATTAAAATTGTAATGAGAAGTTCGAAACTACTCACCTATTTAGGTAAATATATAGGTGTGTGTATATTTGTTTTCAAAAATAGTTTGATGCTAAGTAAGTTTTGAGAGAAATGTCCTCTGACGGACAGAAAAACAGGGGAAGAGACAATCCGTCGCGGATCCAAGGAATTTGATAAGTGGGTTCATTTGAGAAGTGACACATTTCTGGAAATCGGGATGGTTTTCTATTCAGGCCGGGAATTCAGTATGAAAATAACGATCCGGTAAAACAAAATGTTGTTTTGTCACTGGAAATCGTTGTTTTTAAAAAAAAATAATTAACGGGACTAGCAAAAATTTATTTCTTGGATAAATGAAAATCAGAACCTTAATTATACTTGATCATACGTGAATCATAATGAAAAAATAATTAGAAAAGTTGATATACACACCATATACCTTAATTTGAACGTAAAAAAATAAAATATACGAAAAAAATAACAATGATCGGAATTTAAAAAAAATATATTCGCGAAATCGGGATTTACTTTTTTAAAGACAGAAAATCGGGATGAAATCTCTTCTCGTCCCCTTAAAATAATAAAATGCAGAAGTATATAACTGTATAGGAAAATTGCTAGGAATAAGGCCAAGGCCATTCCCGAACATGAAATGTTGAATCAGTACTCCTGAAATTTTAAAAAGTCACATGGTCCGATGTTTTTCAGATATTTTGAACAGATTTCCATCAGTCTTGTGCCTTATAATCTTCGAAATCATTGTTAAAATGAGATATATTAAGGAGCAACCATTTGATTTTTATGAGGGAAAGGAAGGAACATCTGATCCTGGATGTTTTTTTTTCATACAATCTTTGAAACTTTTTTCTCACTGGTCTTTTTTTTGGGTCTAAGCCAGTAATTTTGCTTCATTTATATCTTCCTGGTATTTTGTTTTCGGCTTCCACGTGTACTGATATTTTTTACCAAATTTCTTATCTTGGATTTTTTTAATCGAAAGCCTTCCTAGCCCCAATAACAATCAAATGGTCACTCCCTTAGCATCAAAAGGAGAAACCCATAACCTCCTAGCTATATATATACCGATTTAACGCACCTTAATTGAGGTAACTTTTTATAGTAGGTAAAATCAAACCATTCCAATGCACATCAAAAGTACATATAAGCGAGATTTTATATACGACCATAATTAATGAAGTCATGCAAGTTAGAAATTACACTATGAACACATAATAACAATATTTCAATGAAATCAAATCATCACAGAATAGAAGAAAAAATCTAAAAAATCTTAGGGTACAAGCTGAAAAAAATCGTCACATCTTAATTTGAATTGTTTGGCAATTTATATCTTCAATGAAATTTAGTAAAGTCCATAACGACATATAACTGTTTGTTTTACATCAGAATAATTTGGGTTTTTTATGTTTTGTTGTGTTTTGTTTTGTTTTTGTTTTTGTTAGCAAAGCATTGTTGATATGTTTGCCCAGCGTCAAATCGGGTGATGTATTTCTTACAAGTATTCTCCTCAAACGTTAATCCGTGAACAATTCACAAAATACTAGAATTCAAAATAAAACATGTTTACAAATGAATAAAAGGAAAAAAGAATTAAAAAACATTCCTTGCTATAATGCAGACGTGCTTTGGTACATGGCGTCAGTATTTCAGATTTACACAATCTTCAAGACCATTTGCAATTTGATTTTTCTCTTTTTTTCGGTTTTCCCGCAGCCCTAATTCCTCTTGAAATTCTCTTGAAAAAGCTCGCACTCTTTTTATGCGGGAAATCCAAATATTGGAAACTACGTCATGAAACGTGACGTCATAAAAGACATGACGTTACAAAGAATGTTGCAAAAACCTTTTTGAGAAACAAAAAATGGTTTCATTTTCAGAATGTATCTGTCTTAGATAGAATACAATAATTTTTGTTGTCATCGGCCCAGATCGGCCCGTTGGCAGTTAAAGGATATAAAAATCGGCCCAATCGGCCTGCTGGCAGTAAAGGGTAATGCAAATCGGCCCAATCGGCCTGCTGGCAGTGAAAGGTCATGCAAATCGGCCTAATCGGCCCGTTGGCAGTATAAGGGTTAAAGCCTACAAATGGTTTAGCAAATACCACATTCAAACTACTTGGCAGAAGACCTGATAAAGCCACACTTGGTGTCCGTCTGTCTGTCATCACTGGCATACGTCGTCTCCTGCTACAATCCTTTATTTTGTATTTTAGATTTGTAATTATTGAACTGAGGTTTCAAATTCTCCCAAAGTTGCGCGGGAATGTCGGCATACATGTCATTCTCACGTTCAAAAACATGTTGTAGCGTTGCTCGACAATTAGCAAAGAATTCCGCTTAAACCGGTGCTAGGAGCCGTCTTGAACTTACTATGAGGTATGAGCAAAGCTCATTGTTGAAGGCCTCATTGTGACTTCAAGATGAAGAACAACAATTAAAGCGTTGTTCCTTTGCTTGTTTTTTACCATGTATTTGTAGAGACTTTGTCTCATGTGCATTTACTCCATATCCTTTTATTCACCATTTATATTTTTTTTATTATTTTATTGGCACAAGTCTTGTAACTGGATGAAGATTTAAACCGAAATACCGTAAATAATGTCGATTTTGAATTTTGCAGGAATTTTTGGTTGTTACGCTATTCTATCGTTCCTTGGAGCTTTTATGACGTCATAATGTGAAAACGTCAAAGCTCTGCAGGATATATCAACGACCTAGTTTCTACAATTTTTCTGACGTCTAGTTTATCACTTTGTGTAATCATGATTCTGTTTTGAATACCTAATCGGAAAAGATGTTTATTTTTAGCCATTTTATTTCATTTGAAACCTTGAAAAAAAGCTATTGCCTTTGAAACTTTGGGAGAATCGCTTGATATATCCAGGTCAACTCCTGATATATCCGGGTCAACCAGATATGGCTTTTGCGGAAAGGCTCTACTGGCTGATATAACCACGGGGAAGGATGATAACTTAAAGTACTATTCACAACAGATATACCGCTACATATTATCATCTTTTCACGGTGCAAATGTATATACATTTTAGTCAATATTTTGTTCGAGCTCTGTCCAAACGTTGTTCATTTATTGGAAAAGGGCTTGTCGTAATCCAAGTCTGGTCCTTCTCCAACCTGACAAATCTCGTACTACAAGGCATATCAAATCATGATGATATAGCAACCCCCCCCCCCCCTAGATTGATCAAATGTTGAAATGATAAATGGGTAGATTATATTTGAAAATCATAAGTTTCAAGTTGTCCCTCCTTCATAAGATATTATAACTATATGACCAGCATTTACACATTTCTTTGCAAAAAGCAAAACGTATTTTTTTAAATGATTAAAGGAACAAAACAAAATTTTATACTTACAATATTTTGAAGAAAGACGACCAATTTGGTAAGCTCAATTTCTGCCATATAATTTCGGAATTAAACTACACTGATGTATAAATCACAATCTATATTTTATCTTCTTATTCACTGTATATCCACACATAGAAATATTTCGATAAATGACAAACAAATCCATTTTGTTAACCTTTTTATATTTGTCACACTAATTACTGATTTGTCCTTTGAACTCACTGGTCTTTTCATACGGATAACTCGACTTGTTTGTGTAGTTTTATACATCAATGAACTCGATGTCTACGTGACATGATTGACATTAAAATAGCCTAGATCAGTGTGTCCATTGTTTGTTTGAGAAGAACTCAGTCATGAAAGGTATCCAACGGGGTTTTATAGTAAAAGGTACATTTGATAAAGATTATATATGCTTTGGGGTTTTTATATTTCTTGAGTGTTTTATTATGATAAGAAAATGTTTTTCCCTTTACCTTGGGTGTAAGTCGGTATACGGCTTTTCTTGAAAAAGAAACGCCTTTACTTCATGGTATAACTATTACGTAATTGACCTACTACCTTTGACAATGCGAATGTAGAATATGGCAGGCTCTTTATCTGCAGTGGATTGTGAATAGTATATGCTCTTGGTTTAAGTAAGATACACAGGTAACTTCCGTTGAGTGCATTTTTAGAAAGTTGTTGATAAAGCAACTTTATTTTAATTGCATTACCATGCAACGGACCAAGAAATGAATAAATGAATAACAACAACGACCAGTTGATAAGCACATAGTATCGGAATAAGCGTTAAAAACGTAAACAACCATATTTTCAATTTCACTCTCTGCCATAGGGGTACATATTTTGTGGCGACAACTCCTCCTAGACCACTTGGTGAAATTAACTGACACTTTCACAGAATGTTCTGTAAATATTACCATTGTGCACCAGCTATTTAAAAATGAAATTTGACTTGATGTTTATAATTTTTCTGGATTTTTTATTTCTAGAATCAAATAGGGGAGCGGGGGTATATATATATATGTGTGAGCTTTGCTCATAGTTTTTCTAGTTTAACTTACTTCGTTTGAAACTATCACATTGTGTATTGTAACGTCATAGGCAGAAACAGCAATGAAGACAGATTCCGGGTTCTCTTTTGGCGCTCCGATTTACAAAATTACCTTTTCTGTCATATTAGAAACACCATTATTCATTGCAAGTAAAGTTCTGCTGTAATTTAAACCATGGGGTTAGCCTTTATACTCGCAAAATTAACACGTCGCTAACACTCTGGTTTTCAGTTGAATATAAAGGCCCAGCCTCTGTTTGAATTACAAAAACACTTACCCTGCCGTGAATTGTTCTTTTAAACAGCAGTTGGATAGGTGAGTAAAGCAGTATTACAAAAAAAAGTTTTACAGATTTTTTATCTAAACAATCAAATTATCTAAAGAGCAAATAAATAACACATGGGGCTGTCTATTTAGCACCTTTAAGAGCTCTTAACAGTACTTTATATAAATATCCGACCATTTATCAATTGTTTTGATATCGATATGAAAATAATGTATAATGATACATTACAAAATATGACTTTTACTAATAAATAGTGTTTTAAGAAGGGGACTTTTCACTTAATATAAGTATATCATAGATTATTTTCTTACTTATTTTGTTAATTATAGATATTTACATTACATAATTGAAATGAAAACATCTTATTACAAATTAAGACAACTACCATTAATATATTTGAATGTCCCTAAAATATAGATTTGGTTTATAATTTAAAAAATGCTTTTATAATCACATGACATTGTGTAGTTTTGCCCTATTTCTTCATATTCCTTCACGTCTTCATGGATTTGACATAACCGGATTTGACTCAACCTGGATTGACTCACTGATAGTGTGACGGGTGCCGCTAGCGGAGCAGGACATGCTTACCCATCCGGAGCACCTGATGTCACTCCCGGTTTTTACGGGAGTTCACACTGTCAGTACTTTAGTTTAACGTGGTGTCTAGTATATCATACTGTAAAATTTTAGTTTTGTCTTCGTCAGTGATGCTTGTGCTACCGATTTGTCCTTTTGATTGTTTCAATACTATAGAGATTTACGAAAAGCTTTTCAAAATTTCACAATGGCACTGTTTGAGGGTTAGAGAAGTAGCATGTACCATGGATTTCATTGGTTTTTCATCTAAGGGTTAGAAAATGACATAAAACAATCCGCTAACTAACAGACCTTTCAGAACACTGTATTCTTCACTGATAGTGTGACGGGTGTCGCTAGCGGGACAGGACATGCTTACCCTTCCGGAGCACCTGATGTCCATCCCGGTTTTCATGGGAGTTCACACTATAAGTGCCTTAGTTCTTAATGATATCTTTTTATTTCCGTGCATTGTAACTGTCTCACGTCCTTGTTTTGTCTTTGTTTTTATCTGTTACTGTTTTTGCCATGTCTTTGGACTTCAATTTTTGTAGTCATCGCTTTCCTTGTTCCTTCGGTACTCTACTACCGTTGTTACTTAATACATGTTTTTTTTAACATAAAATACAACTTATTAATACTTTGAATTTCCAGAACGAAATTCGCAGTAACTTATGTATTTAAATATTTGTACATATAATTAAGTGAATATGTAATCGATAAACTTATATGATCATGCAGTGTATTGGTATATATTTTTTTAGATTAATCAATGTTTGTTTTCATTTTTCATGTTTAAGATTTATGTTAGATATATCCCAAGATGTTTTTTTTTTATTCATGCTTTGTTTTGCATAGCATAACTAACGTACAATAATCTACACTATCCAACGTCGTGAAGTATCAAACGATGGCAGTAGAATACCAACATAGGAGTGGAATTCACAAAAATCGAAGTCCAAAGACATGGCCAAAACGAGGATACAGAAAACAATATCGTTTAACACAGAAAACAATGACGTTAAACAGATACAAAGCACTGAAATAGAAAACACAACTTTCAAAAACAGGGCACTCACAGTGTGAACTCCAGTGAAACTGAGAGTGACATCAGGTGCTCCGGAAGTGTAAGCATGTCCTGCTCTGCTAACAGCACCCGTCACACTGTAAGTGAGTCAATCTGGGAAAATGTCAAAATCGGTAGTCGAATCCTTGAAGATATGAATCTAGCTGAAAATATCCGCTTTCATTTGGGATACTGACACGTCATACCTTTCAATAATGTTATTGTGACACCCATATAATTTCTTGATTGATGAAATCAACAGTGGTTGAACAAATCTCTGACTAAGCAGCTTTTTGGACAGTGTTTTTGCTCTGGTTCGTCCGTTTCTCGGGGGTTTCCGATTGTTTACTTGTAAACAAAATAACATACTGTCTTCAAATTTCGCATGTAAGTTGTTTAGCACAAAATCTTGAAATCTGGCTAATGATAGTTAAGCATTCGTATATTTTATTGTCCCCGGCCGCAACCGCCCCGCGACGATATGACCTAGTAATGGTCTGCGTCTGTATATCTATCCATCCGTCTATCAATCCGTCCGTCCGTCCATCTGTGGACGCAACTGATCAGAAACCGCTACTTAGAATTCATTTTAATGTTTACAGGATAGTTACTCACGACATGTTCTAGATCATATGGCATCGACGGTTTGATTTGTTGTAGGAGTTATGGGACTTTGAATATTTCAACATGTTATACAATTGCAAATCTTACGGACGCAACTCTCCAAAAACAACTACTCAGATTACATTGAAATTTTTCTCATTAGATATAGTTATCTCCGTGGCAACCTTATTAATCAAGGCTTCAAAAAATTCCGTCTTAAGCGATCATTAAAAAAGTACATTGCAGATATCAGTCCCTTATGGGAAAACTTGATGTTTCGGTCCGAACTCTGATTCGAGATTCTTTCTTTACTTAATGCTTGGATGATCATTTCCTTTTAAGTGTCTACGACCTTTCAAAGGCAATTCCTGTTGAGTTGCTACCGGACAATACCGCAATGGAAGGAGAGGTTCGGTTAGCCATAAAATCGGTTTAACCACCATTTCTTTTGAAATACTTGTGCCAAGTCAGGACCATTGCGGTCGACACTTTTTCCGATGGTTTCTACCTGATTAGCAATTGTCTTTTTATCTCACTGACTTCGGCTCTTGACCACTCTGTTCGGTAATTTTGTTATAACTCCATTATACAATGGCAGAGCTTGTGGACGGTGTACTAGATCAAAACGATTTATTTGAGCAATATCGGACAGAGACTTAATGAATAATTATCTTTTAACATGTTTGAACTGAAAAGCTAGATATGATATTAAGCTTAAAATCTCATGTTTGGTATGTTGTAATAACAAAAATAGTTACAACTTTTATTGTCAAGCAGACACTCAAACTTGCACGATACATCAAATTAGTTTACATATGTACATCAAAACACTTTTAGGGTGTCTTTAACTAAAAAAATAAAAGGTAATGAGAAAGCCATAATTGTAAAAGAGGAGATGATAAAACCATGGTAAGAAACTTTTTCACTATTTCAATGCAAAGTTGTCAATAAAGCTTCACAGAATGAAAGAGTTAATTTTAAAAAATCAAATTTTGGTGAATTCCCTGAAACTCTCAAAGACTAATTATTTTGGAAATTCTATTTAACAAAAAATAAATACGTTACATTGATAGTAATTTTCTCTTCAAACATGTTTTAATTTCAGCAATATGTATTACTTAAATTCTAAAGGAACCTCTGCCCAAAGGTCTTTTAGAATGGTCGACTGAAATGGCTTGTAATGGATAGTGAAGCTTTAACTGTAATTTTAGAAAAAGGTATGTAAACCGCTCAAACCGGTGCTAGAGGCCGTCTTGAAATTACTATGAGGTATAAGCAAAGCTAATTGTTGAAGGCTTCATGGTGACTGCAAGATGAAGAATAACTATAAAAGCGTTGTTCCTTTTCTTGTTTTTACCATGTATTTGTAGAAACGTTGTCTTATGTGCTTTTACTCAATATCCTTTCATTCACAATTAACGACTGGATTTGATCTCTCCTCCAGTGTGGAGTCCGTAAAAAGATTCTCCGTGCGAGAGATGTATGCTCTCTATATATTTACAGTTATGGTGTACTTGGCGTAAGAGAATTTTTCTTATGGGTATACTAATCATTCTATCAAATTTTCGTATTTGTTTTTGTGAGTTTGAAATGTAATTGTCTACATGTATATGTTGTAATCGTCCACTAGCTGAAGACACTAGTGCTTTTGTCAGGCAAAGGATGACAGTGATTGTAAGAGCTCAAAACGGTGCTAGGGGCAGTCTTGAACTTACTATGAGGTATGAACAAAGCTCATTGGTGAAGGCCTCATGGCGACTACAAGATGAAGAACAACAATAAAAGCGTTGTTCCTTTGCTTGTTTATTAATAAAAGCGTTGTTCTTTTGCTTGTTTATTAATAAAAGCGTTGTTCCTTTGCTTGTTTGTTACCATGTATTTGTAGAGACTTTGTCTGATGTGCATTTACTTCATATCCTTTCATTCAACATATATTTTACGATTTCATCAGTATGTATTAACAATATTACAGGGGGCCCTGTCCATTTTCTCTTTTTCTTTTTGGGGCTCGGAATGTTTGATTTCAGCAGCATATATTGCCTAAAGTCTAAGGGGATTCTCTTCCCAATTTCCTTTTTCTTTTTTTTTCCTTTTTGTTTGAATGGTAATACGAAACTGGTTGTAATGAATAGTGGAGCTTTAGGTTACCATGGACATCAAACAAAAAACTGCAACTTTATAAAAAGGTATTGTGCTATATATTTTTACAGCAATTGCGATTACAATATTTATTAACTAGATAATTTTTTTAAGGAGGAACAAAATGTTTAGGAATATATATATTACTTAAATTATAATTCGAACAACTGCCCCAATTTCTTTTCAATTGTGGTCTGAAAGGGGTTGTAATTATACAGTGGAGCTTTTGGTTGCCATAGAAGCCAACTCAGGAAACTGACTTCTTACAAGAAAGTATTTTGCTACATATATTTTTACGATTTCAGCAATATGTAATAACTAGATTCTAAGGGGAACCCCCGCCCGATTCTTTTATTTTTTCTTATTTTCCAAGGGAATGTTTGATTTCAGCAATATGTATAACCTAGATAATACAGGGATGTATAGATAAGTAGCAACCTATAAAATATTGTATCTTAAAAGTATATAATGAATTAATATAAATATAGATTACACCACAAAATCTCGTACATTACCATTTAAATACACTAGAAATACCTATATTTTAAATTTTATTTGCGAGGCTTATCGAGCTTTAAAAAAATAAATTAAATTATGGAGAGTGGATATAATATTGTCATAATCGGGATGAAGATGTGTAATCGTTTTCTTTAATGATAAGCCATAAATCTGAATAGATTGGAGGGGATTGACACGGGGCTTTATTCAACATGTGTTTAAACTTCACTTATAATTATAATTAATATATGAATATCCGTAAAAACTGTAACATATGCATGCCATTTCTCAACCTGTGTTAAAATCGTTTGGTCCTAAAAGAGAATCCAATTTAATGACTGAATGATTATTAACCTAAAAGTAATGTTAGAAGTACAGACTGTTTAAGATTGATCAGAAAAAACAATAATAATGAGCTTGTTATCGACAAACTGCTTAACTGATGTTCATTTAGTAACCATATTTATTGACAGGATGTAAAAAGTATTACATTTCCATGACTGGGATTATGTGACACTTATAGTATGTACCATACCACCTTTAAGAATAGATCACCCCAATCCGGACTATAAGGTTATCACAAAGCTTTCATTTAAAAAAATATTAGCATATCTCAAATGA
>MJUU01071516.1:16902-37322 GCA_002080025.1 Modiolus philippinarum
GACATTCCAAAAATCAACCTTGGCAGATCTAGCCACATATTTGGAAACAAGTTTTAAATTATCTCCCTTTGTTTTAAGAGTTTCAGTGTAATTTATTGAAAAAAAATAAGATCATTTATGAAATCCTGTAAATGATAATTCAAAATAATTTAACTGAAGTGAAGTAAAGAAACAATACAAATTGTGAGAATTTTTCAAAATTTAAAAATCAATGTACACCTTATCAAAAGTTTTTACAATATATATTTAGAATGTGTTAATAACTTGAGGAAGATGTGCCAAAAATGAAAAGGAAGGCGAGGGAAGGTGAACAGAGCCAAGTTAAATAGACATAATAACATTAACAAATTCAAGACTATTGAATATAGCTCTTATAATAAGCATGGTCGACCACTGCCACTGACTATGGTTAACCATGGTCAAAAACGATGTATCAAATGATTGCTTATTGTATGGGCTTTACAAAGAACTCAGATTCTTACAATTTCTATGCCCAATACGTTCCATAGCGCCATTAAACGTACCCCTACCCCTATGAAATATTGAGGAAAATTTAGATATTATCATTGAAATTACGCAAGTTTGATGGTATAAAGAACCCGAAGTGCATCTCGATTCCCAACTCTGAAAATTGTTTTTAGTTTTTCAATCAGTGTGTCTGGATAAAGTGCTTACTTTCGACGTTTGCGCAGACCATAACGCGCATTCAATATCAATGTAATCTTTATTGTAACGGAACCCCCTCACGTGTGCCATAACCACCAAACACATTTATTTAAATTTAAACACTTGACAGGCATCGATGGTTCAAAATAAAATATACTTTCTACAAACAGTCTCCATAACAATATGAATTTAAGGAACCTATTGTTTTTCATCGGGGGTGGGGGCTGGTGTGCTGGGAATAAATTCCGAAAAAGTCCAGGATAGGAAATTTAATGTAAATTTATCAGGAAAGGAGATACATAAAAAACAACCAGGATGACTTATATGGAGCAAGATTTTATGGACTGATAAAAAAAGGAATGCTCAATTATAATGAGGAAATTCAGTTAGTATCTTTAATGTATTGAAATTGAAATGTATACATTTGTCATCAATCTGTACTTTTTCACTAGGTCATCTTTACTCAATGTTACGTGCATAAAAGATTGATTGACGTGATGCTTCCTACCAAACCTCTGCATTTCATGTTTGTAATACACATATACTGAAAATAAAAAAGAATACACAATAACCTCACCAGTCATATGAGTACTTATATTTGTGCATTAAAGCTGTGTTTTGCATTGTGTTTTGTGTTGTTTTTTATTCCCTTTTCAATACTTTGTTTTATTTGCTCTGTTTTTTTCACTTTTTGTTGTATGTCAATTTTTCTTTTCTATTTTTGTTTTGTTTTTGGTTATTTTTTTTAATTTTTAATTTTTTTTTCTTTGCAAGTTTTTTTATGGCAATCCTATTTTGGATTTATTTCAGGAAATAATTAGATATCTTTTGTATTGAAGATAATTTGTTTCGGTTACACTTTGTATCGTCGTGAATAATTGACCAGCCTTTTTTTTAATCTTAGCATACCCCATCCAAATTGTCTAGATCTGTTCCTGTATTTAAAAAAAATGCAAATTATGATATAATTTCAGACAATTTTATGTGGCTTTTATGCATTTTCAGAAAAAGGCCCCGCTTGTAATTTCCAAGTATCTTTTAAGACCTCGACAATACTTTTGTCTATTTTCGCATAAAAATAACCAGAACACGAAAATTTGTGTTGTATATGACAATGTTTCATAAATTATACCATGATTACGTATTTTAACAGCCATTTGTTGACTTAAACTCAATATTTGCCTGAAATTGATGAAAAATGGGAATTTTCAACATTTCAGATTTGCCCGAATTTCACTGTTAAATCGTTATATATGCCAAATCTGGAGGATATATCTGCAGATATGCCAATTAATTGTTCTAAGCGATACATTAGATGTCTGAAAACATTGTTAAGAAAAACAAGAAGTGTTTGATGTGACTCAAAATACCGAAAATCTTACCCCTGCCTCAACAAATTTTCCCTAAAATTGTCAATTTTTTTGTTAATGTTCGCAACAAATTAACTCAAACACGCAAAATGTATGTTGTATATGACAATGTTTCAAAAATTATACCATGGTTTTGTATTTTAACAGCCATTTGTTGACTTAAACTCAATATTTTGCCTGAAATTGATGAAAAATAGGAATTTTCAACATTTTAGATTTGCCAAAATTTCACCTGTTAAATCGTTATATATGCCAAATCTGGAGGCTATATCTGCCGATATGCCAATTAATTGTTCTAAGCGATACATTAGATGTCTGAAAACATTGTTAAGAAAAACAAGAAGTGTTTGATATGACTCAAAATACCGAAAATCTTATCACTACCCAAACAAATTTTCCTTAAAATTGTCAATTTTTTGTCTATGTTCGCATAAAAATAACCAGAACACGCAAAATGTGTGTTATATGTGACAATGTTGCATGAAATACATCATGATTTGGTATTTTAACTGCCATTTGATGGCTTAAACTCAATATTTGGCCCAAACTGATGAAAAATGGGAATTTTCAACATTTCAGTTGTCTTCAAAGTGCATTGTTAAATCGTAATATATGTCAAATCTGAGGATTCATCTGCAAATTTGCCATTTAATTGTTCTACGCGATACATTAGTTGCCTTGAAACACTGTTTAGAAAAACAAGGAGTATTTAATGTGACTCTAAATACCGAAAAACTTACCCCTACCCCAACAAATTTTCCCTATAATAGTCATTTTTTTGTACTATATTCACATAAAAATAACGAAAACACACAAAATCTGCATTGCATATAACAATGTTGGATAATTTCTATCAAGATTTGTCATTTTAAGTCCCACTTGTCAGCTTAACTGAATACTTTGTACAGAATTGATGAAAAATGGGAATTTTCAGCATTTCAGATTTGTCCAAAAGTCACTTTTAAATAGTTATATGTTGTTAATCTGGAGGATTTATATGCAGATATGGCAATTCATTGTTCTAACCGATATATAAGTTATCTAAAAACAATGTTTAGAAGAACAAAGAGTGTTCAATGAGACTCTAAATACCGAAAATTTTACCCCTACCCCAAGAAAATGATGCTTAAAAATCCCAAGAATATGTATGTCTGTACATTTATTTGAACAAAACATACTAATATTTTACTGTCTTTAAAAAAAATGCATTTTATTTATCGCATTATGCAATTTTAAGGCCAAAATATGGGTAAAATTGTATATTTTGGACGATTTTCGTGAAAAATGGGATTTTTCAGCATTTCTGAATTTTGCGAAATTCAAAGTTGAACTGTTGTATAACTGCCTATAAACCACACACATGATCTTATTTGTGATATATGGGAGTCTCTGTGTATTTTGGTGTTTGAAATGATATGTTTTTGGACATTTATACAATGTTTAAGCTTTTTCAAGCTGAATAAATATTTTTTGCAGGGGGGGGGGAGTACATTTTTTGTATCCCCAGATCATAAAAATGGCGTAAAGTGTCCAAACTTGAGTTCATTGTAAAAAATATTAAATTAGCTTTAATTTAATACCAAATTTCAGTACATATTACTTATCATTAAATAATTATGGTGCTTAAAAGATGAAACTTAGGTTAAAACGAAAATTACAAAAATTACAAGAGTTTTTCGTGGTGTACTATAAAAGTGGCCCTATACTGTCTATGCGTGCATTTTATGTTCATGTTAACATGTTTTATTTTGAAGATGGAATATAGGAGGACTTAAAAAAAATCGGTCTAGATGGGAGGTGAGGGGGGAGGGGGGGGGGGTGCACGGAAAGTGATTTCAGCCCATGACCTATCTGGACTTTGATTTATGTAATCTTGTGCTTTGTTTCTTCGGTTTTCTACTACCGTTGTCTTTCACTGATATTGTCAACATCATCGAAGTTTATTGTAATTAAAACATAAACGGCATTAGGTTGCAATTGAAATATTCGATAATATTAGAAGTTCATTATGGACAGATAAACTAACTATTGAACTGATTTTATTTAGAATTGAAATTGAAAACATTTCTGAAATCCTTTCTGATTGCTTTCAGAATAAAAATATTCTGTTTTCATTTATACGATACATGAAGCAATAAAAAACAAACAAGGCATTTGCATGAATATGGTTTTGATTGGTCGCAAATGATGAACTAATTCTTAAAAAAAACAAACAAACTTTGCCTAATACCGAGACAGTCACCGGAAGATGCTGCAATACCAAAAAGGCAACAATAGATCAAGCAATGGATAAAGTCACATAAAAATGCCATATTACAAAATGACGCGACAAATAATCCTTCATAGAATGCTTCAGTTTTTTTCTTGTTGTAAATAACAGAATTATGACAACTTGCCTTCGCTAAGTGGCAACAAAAGTCCAACTCCAAAGCAATTAGAAGGAGAGACCAGTATGGAAAATCCATAAGAAATACGACAATTAACGACAATGATTGCAAATAAATCGTAAATCTATTATCTGTACCATACATCAGAATTCATATATTCGTTCAAAGTACTAAACTACCGAAGTTGCATAAAAACAGTAAAATCAAAACAGGAATTTCTTACCAAAACTGGAAAAAACTGACATTGCAGGAAGCACAAAATACTGAAGCTACTGTGAATTTAGTTGCTGCATTAGGCCATTTAGACAACTTATCACTAACAAAACATAAGACTAAGCACCGACAATGGCCGAAAATTACAAATATATATATATACATGCCACAATTCACCAGCGAACTGCACTAGAAAAACACAAATGAAAGACCAGAGACAAACGTAAATAACGATAGGAACTCGGGATAGCCGGACTATGTCTAATAATTGCAGATCAAAACAAAACAATTGGAAATCCATTATCCGGAATAAAAAAATAAATAAAAAAATAAAAGCTGAAAGAGAACAAATAACCAATAAGGTCTAGATAGAAAACCCAAAATCAGCTTAGGGCAAAGCTATACAAGACGGAGATGCACGCTAGTGTCGGTACCAAATGACTAAATACCGAAGGTACTGTGAATTTAAATTCTGCATATGCGCATCCCGACAACCCATGTCTCTCCAGTGCAGATAAAATCAAAACGTTTGGAAGACCATAAAACCAAGTCCGGTTATCCTGAGTTCCTATCGTTGTTTATGTTTGTCTTTTGTCATTTTATTGTTTTTCGTGTGCAGTTCCCTGGTGGATTGTGGCATGTGATTGTAATGTTCGGCCATTGTAAGTGTTTCCTGTTATCTTTGCTTCTTTAATACTCCTTAGTCTTAAACAAATTTTCAGAAATTTAGATATTGCAAGTTTCCAAATGAAATCGGTTATAGGTCAGCACCGAAGTACTAGCAACTGGGTTAAAGAATACCCTATGGGACTAACAGTCCACCAGCAGAGGCATCGGCCAAGTAAATAATAACAAAATATCGAGGTTAATGTGAACTTAGTATCTGCATATAGCCAATACGACAATTTATGTCTCATCAGTGTGGATCAAATCAAAATATTTGGAAACCAACAAAAAACCAAATATATTAAGAAACTGATAGAGACCAAATTAATGATAAGGTAAAAATAGGTCTACCGTTAGAAATTTCTATAACTAAGGATTTTAACAAGTTTTAAGCCTTTATTTTGCTGTTTGTTTATAAATATAAATGATGTAGAAATCGTCGAAATTGTTGAAATTGTATTTTTCAGTGAATCCGGCCTCTTATCCGGACAATTTCTTATAAAAATTACAAGGGGGTCAACCCCCTTGTCAAACTTGTATTTGTACTGATGATTATACCTATCCATTTGTAGTTCATACAGCGACTTTGTAAAAAGAGCATAACCACTACCACAAAAACTGCTAAGTCAGGGATAAATTCAGCTTTTGGTACTTTTATTACAGAACAGGACAAGCTTACACTCCCGAAATACCTGATGTCACCCTCTGTTTTTATGGAGGGTCACACTACCAGTGCTTTATTTTTTTCTGTTTTCTTGTATATCATACTGTTGAATTTTAGTTTTGTCTTCGGTAAAGATGTTTGTAGTACCGATTTGACATTGTTAATAAGCAATGAAGGGGTATGGAGTAAATGCACACGAGACAAAGTCTCTACAAATACATGATTAAACCAGGCAATGGAATAAAGCTTTTATTGCTGTTCCTCATCTTGAAGTCACCATGAGGCCTTCAGCAATAAGCTATACTTATACCTCATAGCCAGCTCAAGACGACCCTTAGCACCGGTTTTAAGGGCCTGCATTGTAAAATTGCTTAAATGTCGTGCAACGCTACATTCATGTTTTCTGGACTCATGGTTGTGGGTTTGACAACGAGCATAAAAGTAACTGGCAAAGTATTCTTACAACTGCGTTCATCCGTTGCTGGACAAAATGGCCAAAATAAGACAAACAAAACATTTAAACAACCACAGGACACTCATCGGAGTTAATGTTACAAACAAAAAGCAAATTATCGAAGCTGTTTATGTAAAAGAAATTGAAGAACAAAAATCGTAATTTTTAAAATTTTATGCAGGGGATAGGTACATGTATTGTATTCACAGACCACGAGAAAGGCATTAATTGCATAAAGTTTTACCCATTGTAAAGATTATGAACTAAGTTTTCATTTAACATCAAAGTTTTGTATTTTTGAATCATCTCTAGAAAATAAAGGAACTAAAAATTTAAAACATTAGTGAAAACGAAAATATAAGTACTACATAAGTGACCCTATCATGTTTTATTAAATTTGAAGCAGGGGCATAAAAGGACTGAAAATAATCGTCCCGGATAATAAGTTTTTTTTTTTTTTGGGGGGGGGGGGTACGGGAGTGACTTCAGCCTTACTTAGTATGCTATTTTTAGGCAAAACTGAAGTCTTCTCAGAACTCCTGTTGTCATAGTTTGTACGTATTTTTCATCTTTATGTGTGTCTCCATGTTTCTTTTCTGTTCCGTTTTCATGGGTTATCCTGATATTTCCATTGTCCCTGAATTGTGCATTTTAGACTGACATTTCGGTTCCCACTAACTTTGAAAAAATCGATACAAGGAATATGGCACAATTGATTTTGATACTCAATCTATCACTGAAAAAAGCCAAGCTTCCTCTACGTGTAATATTATATAATAATTATGTCGATTTGTCGTGACTGTTCGTCCCCAAGGGTATTCTTCACCAGTAGCCATTACAATATCTAAAATTCAACAAAATTTTGTTCACAACTAAGGAGTATCTCCCTCCCGCATAGCTCTATCCTTAGCCGATTTTGGCTTTCCTATTTAGATGCTTTCGGTAATTTGTACTCCAGCAGCTTTCACACATATTTCGGTGTATAGATTTCCAAATGTTTTGATATCGATCTGCACTGATGAAAAATAACTTGTCGAAATGCGCATCTGCAGAACCTAATTGAAAATAACTTCGGTATTTTGTTATTTAACAAGTTTGTGTTCTTTTTGTACTTATGTTCTGGCCAATGATAAAACTACAAATATAGGTACATTTTTAATGTTTAAATATATATTACTAGAATCAGAATAAAAATCAGCTCTAAAAAATATTCACTACTCTTATATTGTTATCTTTTAAATACAGACTGAAAGTCTTATCAAAAATATGCCGTAAATATTGACTTTAAGATCATGGCATATAGAAAACTATCGAATATAAAAGAATTTCAAAATTGTAGGAAAATCTTGTCCCCTTTTTCAGTGAGATCAAAAATGATTTCCGTAGAAATATTAAGCCCTTGAGTATAAAAATATTTATAGTATAACTAAATGACCGTCGTGAATATCAATAAAAATGTCACGAGTGCCGAACAACGCAGAAGGATTTAACGAGTTGCAGAACTTGTTCTGCAACGAGTTCAATCCCTTGCGTTGATCGACACGAGTGACATTTTAATTGATATTCATGACGGTCGATTAGTTATGCTTTTAATTATATAGATTTTCTACTCAAAAACGAGATTTTAGATACGGATTGTTTTTTTCATTTCAAAACGCCAGTTGTTTACTTGACGACGACATTGAAGAGATATTGTGACGTTGCTTCATTAAGACGTCATCCAGTGACTAGAAATCCTTTATTTTCACCGGTGACAATATGACATTTATTTAACTGAGAAAACTCGATAAATCACCGCTATCTATATAATACAATTCCAAATGTAATTGTAACGTTAATTTAATTTGTCAATATCGTGAATAGCAAACGGAAATATTTTTCGATATTTAAGTTTGCCCATTAATCATCTCCGCAAAAATATAGTACAGCAAATAAAGACGTCTTTAACATGGATTACGCAGTTTTTAACGTACAAAATTGGAACTATAACGATTTAACACTGATTTTTAGGACATTATGTATGTATAAACTCGGACAGCTCACTCACAAACTTAACATTTAGTCCTTCGGACTTTATTCAGTTTGTGAGTGAACTGCAGGAGTATGTGCATAAATGTTTCCTAAAAATGAGTGCTTAATTCTATTATAATAATAGTAAACATCTGATGCTTTACAGATCTCATCATTGATATACGAGGTTGTCTGTAAGATTCGTGGAGAAGGACAACTTTTGATAGAACTATCGTTTTATTTATGTGTTTTTGTTTAGCCCTTATCCTTAACTACATATGAATTATTATATGTAAACATTAATGCAGTATTACATGCAATATTACAATTTGGACTTCGAATGAGTGTTAGAATTAGTGACATAGAGCACCACGATCTTAACATGTCAGGAAAGGTTAATGTATTTGCCTTTTCTGACATTTTGAGTTTGTTTTATAAAATTCAGAGTCATGAAACTGACATTATGTTATTTATTTTTCACTCGACATTGAAACTGTCAAGTTTTGACGTGTAAAAGATTTAAAATGTTAAATAAATTAAGTTCTTTTAAAGTTTCAAATCAAATTCGGCAATGCTCGAAAATTTGAGGTTTCTTAACAAATGAAAGCTTTTGATTACTTTAAATTGGCATGGACGAGTTTTGAGAAAGATACTTGATTTAAGGCGTGATGTATTATGTAAATTCCAGACTGAAAGTCAAGGTCTTTTTTATTTACTGTATTCAATTTTAATAGGCCATGATCTCGCCGGCTATAGCAGTCTTTGAAGTTTACGAGAGGATAATTATTCAGAAATAATTCACTCACTGAATTTTAAAGAAATGCCTGTATTATTTTGACAACTGGATATCAAGAAAAAAAAGTGAATGCTGACTTAAAACACACTTTAAATTCTCTGGGTATTCAACACGAGTCCGTTTTAATTTTGCAAAACAACTGTTTCTGAAGCTTTGATAACGATGATATTTTTGTCATTCTAAAATATCATTCTCATGTTAAAAAAACATATTCTAAGTAAAAATAATATTTTTATATAGATAATAGCTGTTTGTAAAATCTAATTTATTTGTCCGCAGACTTTACAAATAATCCTACTAGCAATTATAACTTACACCTATCTTGTTCCATGCCTTTTAACTTGAGTGATATTCCATTTTCAAATATGTAACAGAAATATTCTATGTTTGATTAAAGGATGTTTAGTACAGGAAGTAACATGTAAAGCGTCATTATAGCATTGATGAGCTGCACGTTTTTCACCTAACATTTCATAGCAAACGCCAAGTAAGACTAACGAAGTGGCAAACGTACAAGTTGAACTTCTGATATAATTTACACTGAAATGCAATTCACGTAGAGCGCGATGTTTATTTTCATCATCACCGAGATGATGGTAACATAAAAACTGTAAGAAAGAAGATATCAGATAATACGGTACTGTCACGTACCAATCATGTACGTCTAATTTTAGTTCTTGTGGTATCAGTGTTGACTGCTGTATAAAGCACACATGTTCAAATACTGCTTGTCGCATTGCTGGAATGAAGTTCCGTTCTACATGTGCACAATGATCCATTACTCTATCTAATATCTGTAAGGTCTTCTCGTAATCTCCGATTACATAATGCAATGAAGCATATAACATCCAACCAGATGCAGCATCTGTCTTTGTACCGCCCAATAAAAAAATTGCGACATAGTCGGATGTCACGATAACGTCTATGCCTACTATATTGTAGTATAATTTTTTGAGTATATCGTTCTTTCAAAAGTGCGTGGTAATATCGCAACAGATCTACGAGAAATTCTGATGATTCCGATTCTATTAAAAAATCAATATACTTTAAAGTTATACAAACATCATATACTTCGAATCCACAAAAACAATGATTTACAACTCTATTAAAAAGGTGTCTTACAGCTATAGACAACTCATTTTTTCTTCTGATATGAGAATTTGATACATTTAATGCATTGTCCCCGAGGACAAACTCCAAAATCACTGAAAGTTCTATATTTTGGAACTCTTCCAAGATATTAAGAAGTTGTTTACTATTATGCTTGTTGATTTTTCCTGCAAACATATTTTGCCGTGGTATAAAGTAATTAGGACAATAACAGTTTCTGACAAATTCAACAAGTTTGTTCATGCATAATGCAAAACAGTGAGACAAGTTAGAAATTCGAAAGATGTTGATAGAAATTTCTTCTGACAGCCAAAAAACAGTTGTTTTTAGGAAGTAAGAACATAGTAAATCGTTCGATTCATTTTTGTTTATTATATACTTTAACGTTAATTTAAGGAGTATATAACACAAAAGCTGTGTATAATTCATTGAATGGGTCAGACGTTTCTCTGCCAAAGAAAATGAAATTCGCCAAAACAGCTGATTTTCGGAAGTTCTTGGTCCAATGGGGACAACCAGACAGCCGTCCCTCAGTATTGATTCGATAACTGAATAAGAAGGCCATTCTCCTTTCCGATGTCTCGTACACCAGTCTCGTGAAATGGCTGGCCACACTATGGATTGGCTACAGTAACAACGGTCAATATCATCCTCATGACAAAGGCATGGGCCATGTAAAGAATGTGTAGAATAATGGCTGAGTATTGTATTTTTAAATTTTTCGCTGGACAAGTAAAGACCGTCCTCAGTTTCAACAAGGCTGCGTGAAAGAACTCTATCATATCCGTCACTTTTTGCAATTAATTTTAGTTTACAAAATCCAGGATGATTCATAGCATACTTCATCAGAAACGTCGTCTTTTTTGGTCGCTGATGTAAAAGATTTATGTCGTCTATCACCTCTGTGTGACGCTCCATATACATTTTGTCTTGATCACTACCGGGCAAATCAATACCCTCGGCTAGACTGCCACTGAAAATGGGTTTGTTGCTCCATGAATGTAATTTACTTTGTATACTATCTATTAATATAAACATTCTTTGTCTAGTTCTTATATCATATTCGGTTCCAGCAACCTGAATGAATCGGCACATAGTTTCATCTGTTAACATTTCAGCTCTTCTATAACCTGTACAATATAAAACACTAGTTAAAATTAAGGTACTAGATCCGGAGAAACCAAAAAATTTTCAACATAGTCAATTTTCTTTCAATTTGCTGTATGAACAATTATGTACTAACATATTTCTGAGAAAGTTTTGAAAACTTCACCGGAAGATTTTTGATTAATAGTTCACAGAAACACCCCTTTCTTAGGAGTCTTAAATTCTATGAAGTGTATACTGTACTGTAGATGTATAAGAATTGGCATAAAAAGACTATAAATTGCCAAACCTCATCATTGAAACCTGTAAACCTATCTATTAGAGAATGATGGTCATAAGCATGCATTAAGTGTTGATTTGCAGTAAAAGAGAAAATATGTCGTCATAATATTGCTGAAAACGCAGCTTCATTCATTTTCTTCTAGATGAAAATGTTACAGTCAATTTTCACAAAAAAAACAACAAAAAAAAAACAAAAAACAAAACAAAACAAACTGGGAAATTAAAGGTCCTCCACACATATGACTTATATCAAAATTTTATAAAAATTCACAGTACCATCTTTTCACAATGTTAGGAAATCTGCATAAAAAGTCTTAATATTCCTTAATTCTGAATGTCAAGCAGAAAGAATTACCTCCCTTTCCAAAAATCTGACTTTCATTTATTTTAACATCGTTAAGACATCATTCAAAACCTAGTTATTTTTAATGTAGGCATTTGAAGTATTGTGTAAAAGGAGTTCAATTTCATAATTACATGAATATCTAATTTCTATTTGAGATAAATATTCTGAATATGTTTTTTAATTCATACCAATCAAAACAAGTAATTTGTGCAGGAAAAGGAGTAACCTTCCCCTACCCAAGGTGTACTACCTTACATAAAATGAAAAAAAAAATCATTACAAAGGAAAGATAACAGTAAACACTTTTCATGTATTTTGTATGTAAAATTCATAGTTAGCAAAAAGGATATTTCTTTGTATTGTGCAAAAAGTTACGACTGGCCTTAGAAAACTAGCTAAATAGCACTTTGATAATTTTTTAAGGTGGTACATTGGTCAAAGGGTGTGTTGGTTCAGCATGGCTTACATCTTTAATCACACTGTTGGTAAAATAAATCCATTTTATTCGCATTCTGTCATTTCTTTTTCTTTTAATATCCATACTCTAAATACTCAATATATTGAATCTACAGTGTCGTTTCCATACTCCACATTCTAAACATATTGACTTACCTTCTATAGGATCGTCTCCATACTCCAATTACTAAATGTACATTGACTAACCTTGTACATCGTCTCCATACTCAAAATATTTAATATATTGACTTTTCTTCCACAATGTCGTATCAATACTACAAATACTTAATGTATTGACTAACCTTCTAAAGTGTCGTCTCCATGCTCCAAATACTCAATAAACTGACTTACCTTCTATAGGATCGTCTCAATAATCTAAATACTCAACATATTGACTAACCTTGTACAGTGTCGTCTCTATACTCCAAATACTCCATATATCTACTAACACTCTAAAGTATCGTCTCCATACTCCAAATACTCTAAATATCGACTATCTTTCCTCAGTGTCGTCTCCATACTCCAAACACTCAATGTATTGACTTGCCTTCTACATTATCCTCTCCATACTCCAAATACTCAATATATTGACTTGTACAGTATCCTCTCCATACTCTAAATACTCAATGTATTGGCTTACTCTCTAAAGTAACGTATCCATATTCATAATGCTCAATATATTGACTAACATTCTGCAGTATCATTTCCATACTCAAATATTCAATTTATTGACTTAGCTCGTACAGTATCTTCACCCTAGTCCAAATACTTGATTTTTTGACTTACCTTGTACAGTATCGTCTCCATACCCAAAATATTCCATTTATTGACTTAGCTCGTACAGTAGTTTCACCCTAGTCAAAATACTCAATGCATTGATTTACATTGTACAGTGTCGTCTCCATACTCCAAATACTCGTTATATTAACTTATCTTGAACAGTGCCGTCTCAGTACTTCAAATACTGAGTATATTGACTTATACAGTATAATCTCCATACTATAAATAGTCAATAAACTGACTTACCCTCTAAAGTATGGTCTCCATGCTCAAAATAATCTAAATATTAAAATATAAATGTGTTGTGCGATGGCCTCAAATTAATTATGGAACAAAATAAAATGGTATAGTTGGCCACGATTAAAAGATAAAAAACACAAAATGTACAAATTAAAAAACACATAAAAATGACCAAAAATGGAAAGAGAGCGAGGGAAGACTGCCCAACGTTTCGGCCTATATGGCCTTCGACTAGGGGACTACTGGGCTAAATACGGAGAAGATGGATATGACGAGAGAAGGCAGATCTAATGGCGTGTCACAGAAATTACCTGTAAAAAACGTGCCAAATCTTGAACTTAATCAAAAACGAGAAATAAAACATTAGTTATCTGTACTTTGCTTTGTTTTGGGTCGTTTTAACCTGGATATGGGATGTTGTCTCCTTGGCATTTACCAAATTTCCTTTCTTTTTCATATGCAAATATTAAACTTCAATATCTAAATAATTTCATAAAATAGACTTCTCCGTATTTAGCCCGGTAGTCCCCTAGTCGAAGGCCATATAGGCCGAAACGTTAGGCAGTCTTCCCTCCATCTCTTTCCATTTTTGTCATTTTTATGTGTTTTTTAATTTGTACATTTTGTGTTTTTTTATCTTTTAATCGTGGTCAACTATACCATTTTATTTTGTTCCATAATCTAAATATTGACTAACCTCCTAAAATATCGTATTGACTCAATATATTGACTTACCTTATACAGTATCGTCCCCGTTCTCCAAATACTCAATGTATTCTGTTGTTGATTTTACAGGAAACCTTATGTTTTGTATATACTCTTCTTTTACTTTTCTCCTTTCCAATAACTTCTTGAACTCTCGATCAAACTGAGCAATGGTCAATCCAAAAACATCATTTCTTATCATAAAGGTGCCGTCATAGTCTTGATATATACAGGGCAAATATTTACGTTTGCCTCGGTAAGGAAACGATTTTACCCCATATTTATCCCAGTACAGATGTTTCTTTGTATTTTCCATTTGTTCTCAATCTCTTGAATTGTTTTCAAATCTACAAATAAGTTGAAGTTAATCAACAAATGCAATATTTTAATAGTTTATATTTTCTAGAATTCAGATAAAGAAGTATGGGTTCGATTCGTGTTTTGGTTGATGCAATTTTAATATCCTTGAACAACGTTTCTTATTATTTTCTTATGGACATTTTTTTAGTCTTAAAAAATGCCGAAAACGTCTTTTTGCTATAACTAAGTTTGAGGCAGCCCATTCAACGGTTTTAAAAAAAAGAAACTGTAAGTATGGAAAGGTCCTTAGTTTACACACAAATAAGAAATTCATCTTTTTGGAATTTAAGTAAAAAAGATAAAAATGAAGGTAGATGGGACATCCGAGCAGTGAGTTTTGATTGACTTTTGAAAAGGGGAGTAATTGGTATGAGGAGGAAATTTAGCTATCTTTACACCCTAAGTGATTCTGTTATTTTACCGGGAAATGAAGAAGGTTTCTATAAACTGATGGTGATTTGTCACTTATTATTTGTTCTCTATCAGTTTTTAAATATCTTTGAGTATATGGTCTTCCAAACGTTTAGATTTTATCTGCACTGAAGAGACATAAGTTGTCGAAATGCGCATATGCAGAAAGTAAATTCACAGTAACTTCGGTATTTAGTTATTTATTAACATCAGCAAATTTAATGACTATACAAGGACTGCCTTGGCAGAGCTCGGTTGCTTGCAAATAGGCTGCTTAAGCAAGGCCGTGTTGCCAATAACTTGAGGTCATCACTACATTAGTTTTGCGGTCCACATCGTGATCTTGAGGACCGCTATGGAATATTTGTTTCCCAGATGACAACAGATCTTTCTCTTTGCCACTAAACTTTGTTTTTCCTCTATCGGATTTGACTTTATCGGAGTTGACATGTTAAACACGGCGGATGTCTTATAAGAAGCGGGAGATGCTTACTCTACCGGTGCATTTGATCTCACCAATGGTTTTTTTTATTGGTTCCTTGTTGTTTATTTTTGTATATGCGTGTGTCGTAATTTTTCCTTTCTGAGCCGTGCTCATGTTATATCTTTGTTTCTTCGTTTTTCCGACGTTGCCGTTGTTCTTAGATTGTTCGTTTTAGACTGACGGTTCGGTTCTTACTTACTTTTCCATTTAAATATCCACCAGCACGTGCAATAAAGGACACAACAGGCACTTACCATTCTATTTTGCTATTAGATTTACATTCGACGAGATAAGCAATCTCAACACACGAAATAATGACGAAAGAGACAATTTCAAATTTGCTATCGTAACTTACTATGAGGTATGAGCAAAGTTTCATGTTGAAAGCCTCATGGTGACATCAAGATGAAGAACAATAATGAAAGCTTTGATGCTTTGTAGAGACTTCCTCTCATTTGCATTTACGCCGTATCCCTTCAATGCTTATTTTAGACTGGATTTTATCTCTCTTGCAGTATGGAGTCTGTCAAAAGATTCCCCGTGCGAGAGAAGTATGTTTTTTTTAGACATTTTAGTCATGGTGTACATGTGCTTGAGAGAATTTCTCATGTGGATGCACGATCATATTTTAGAATTTGCATTTTCGTTTTTATACCCCCGCTCTAGCGGGCGGTATATAGTTGTCATGGTGTCGTTCGTCCGTCCGTTTGTTATTCCGTCCGCCATAAGGGTACACACGTTGTTTCGACAATTCCTCCTAGACTTAATCCAATGAAACTTTCACAGAATGTTCAATACACATTGCCATTGTTCACCATGTATTTAAAATGTGGATTTGATCTTTTTGGGGGGAGCGGGAGTATGATATACGTGAGCTTGGCATTTTCGTTTTTTTTGTATTATAATTATATTGTTACTGTTATCTTAATTTTACACTACAGGTGCAACAAAGCCATAAAAGTTGGGTGAATAAACACATTTACCTGCTGGAGTGATATTCACTTAATGACGTCATTACAATAGAAAACAGAAGGTACTGTTAATCTAGTTTCTGCATATGCGCATTTCGACAGCTTATGTCTCTCCATTGCAGATCAAATCAAACATTTGGAAATCAATAACCGAAATACGTGTAAAAATGATAGAGAACAAATTACCAATAGATCTAGAAAAGCCGAAATCAGCTAAGGACAGAGCTGTGAAGGAAGGAGATACTCCTTAGTTTTGAACAGAATTTTCATAAATTTTAATATTGCAAGTTTTCAATGAAATCTGTTTTCGGGCATAATGTGTTGAATAATAAAATAAAACAATCATGGTCTCAGTGAATACTCTTCTTTATTGACCTGGAAACCCAGATATTCACCTCAACCGATGGCCTCCGTGAATATATAGGTTTACAAGTAAATATAAAATGCGTATTTTCCTCTGCAAAAGGCCATAATTGTATAATATTACATATGGTATACGTTCCTATTAATCTCATTGGCTAATACGCTTACGTGATTTTAAGAATATTCAGTATATTTCAGCGTTGTTTGTAATTTTAGGCATATTGACGCCATGTTTCTATTTTTAAGTAAATTGACGCTATGTTTCTATTTTTAGTTTAATTGACGCTACATGTCTGGTTGGACTTTCAGAATATAGTTTTTCACTAAGAAAGGTCTTCTGAAAAAATATTTTAATAAATTGGAAAACGCTTTACACATTAATAGGAGTTTCTGCCGGGGAAATAAAAGGAGATATCAAAATGTTTTTACAGAGCAACCACTGAAAACAATAAAAAAAATATATTTAACAGTTGTCACATTTTTTATTGCACACCTCACGTTAACACGCTAATAAAAAGGCTTACTTGTTTTTTTTTTTAATTTTATTTCATTTTTTTTTATTTATTTTTTTTGACAAATGTAAGAGCAATGTTGGCATTTATTTATCCTATGAGCACTTATGTAACTCACTCTAGATGATGGAAAATCCACATCCGCCTTAAAATAAAGGTTCTATTTCTAATTAAATTCCGATGTATTGACAAAATTTTTCTCCACAAAAATTTTATGAGATACCATAAGACTACATATGTAATATATAAATAATGGACTTTTTATGGACCTGTTAGTAATATATTGACCTCGGACTTCGTCCTCTGTCAATATAAACCTAACAGGTCCATATATAACATATTAACTTCGTAAAAAGTCCATAATTGATAAATATCAAACTTTTATTCTGACCACTTGTTTATGGTGCCCTCATATCGATTTATTATGCCAAGTTTTCTTCCTTTGATTCGATGAGTGCTTTTTGGCTGTTGGAGGGTGGTAATGTCTTCTGAATGTCTTTTTGTGGGATACGGATGACAGGAATGGTAAGCACACTTTGCCGGTAAATTTGATTTTTGTTGACAACCCTGCATTCATGAATGATGATCAGCATTAATGTAGCATTGCTCGACAATTAGCAATGAATTCCGCTCAAGACGGTGCTTGGAGGCGATCTTGAACTTAAGATTACTACGAGGAATGAGCAAAGCGCAATGTTGAAGGCCTTGTAGTGACTTCAAGATGAAGAACAACAATGAAAGCATTGTCCCATTGCTTTGTTTTGCTATGACTCTGTAGAGACGGTCTCGTGAGCATTTACATCACATCCTTTCATTGCATATTGTACACTGAGCGTCAAAGCCATTTTACCTGAGGAGATGCAACTCTTTTGTTGACAACATAACGGGTCACTGTTAGCACAATTTAAATATACAGACGCTAAAAAAAAAAAAAAACGACGAACAACTACGGTAACCGTGTATTACTATGTACATTAATTTCAACATCAAATATTTTCCCAAATACTTCCTGAAACAACTTGAAAGTTGTACACAGTGTATGTTTTTTTTCAATCACGGAGACAAGATTAAAAGAAAAAAAATAAAAAGATTTTTTTTTTCAATTTAATTTTTCTCAAAGAACCAATTTTTCACAAAAAATGCAATATTATTGAAAAGAACAATTTTTGAACCTTTTGTGCTAATTCCTTACTGTGACAAAGTACTGTTTTTGTAACTTTTTGACAATACAACTTCAAAACAAGCCATTCTGAGAAAAGTAATTTTTGAACTTTGTTTTCTTACACATTCAAAGAAACCGTTGCTGTAACTTGAGAATGAGAATTTTTTTTTTACAAAAATTGTCTTGCTTCTTTTCGACGTTTGAATTCTAAATATACATAAAAAGGGTCGATATGACTAAAATATCTATGGAGCTAAGCATTATTAAACAAATAACAAAATACCGAAGTTACAAGTAGTGCATTCCTTCGGTTGCTAAGTATATAAGTGGAAGGTTAATGCATCTTAAACCTGGTTTAATCGATCATTTTGTTAATTAAATGCCCGTCCAAAACCGGCTTTCTAAATTTGTTCTGTGGTTTGGTTGTGTGCTCTTAGATTTGTCGTTTCCTTGCTGCTCTCTCCTTGTATGCGTATGACATTTATTTACTGCATGGAGCGTAGCGGTTCTTCACACAGCTCAATAATAATGGTTCGTACAGGCATTGTTCTCCAGTAACCTCTTCCACTCGGGCAATAAGGGCATAAATATTAATCTGATGAAGATGGGGTTGTGTTTCACAAAAAAGATCGTCCTTTGACAGATTTCAATCTTCTTTAATTTTCAGTCAAAACAACAATTAAAAGTTTTTTCTATGAAAAATACGTCCTTATTGTTTGTATGATATAAATTCTTCTCACAATTAGGATTTTTGCTTTCAACTTCCTTCTTTACTGGATTTGAAACTATGACTTTTGTTTTATCAGATTGGCGTCAATCCAGTAACTGAAGTGTGAAATGTTTAATACGGAATATTTTATAAAGATTTATAACCGTTGGAGATGGGTCTTTAAGAACACCACAAAGGGTGTCCTTTGTGCAAAAAATTTCGGATTTTTATTTTCAGTAGGTTTTTAATCTATTTTACAATATGGTCAAGCGTACTAAAATTATAACCGGTAAAGACATACCAACAATATATACGACAGGACATACCACGCGTACGACTGCTATGAAATAAAATTTTTTCCAAAATATGAAATTAAGATTATCTTTTATATACGTTTATTTATGATTTTCCGACAAACCGGTTGCCGTCATTTCCGGAAGTTTCGGACCCGATTTACAAATGACAAAATTAAGAATTCCTCCTAAAGAAGCATTATCAACATAGTTTTCTTCATATCCTTTCGTAAAATACTCTGTTAGAAAAAGGTTAGAAATATACATTTGGTTACACACAATGTAACATAATTTGAGATATTGTATCGTTCAGGTCATGCAAAAACTTTGTCACTTTTGTCGGAAATTATCCGTAAAAATTACAGAATAATATCAAAATATATTTGTCATACAAAAATATGAATATTTTCTTATTAAGAATATAATTCCATGTCTTTTGTGCAAAAGTAATATCTTTTTGTGGTCATTTGTGCAACTTTATGCTCCAAGGTCTTTTGTGGTGTTTTTAGAGACCGGTTCCAGATCTCATCGAGTGTAAATCTTTCCAGAATGGCAGAGAGGTATCACTTCTTTACCCTATAATGTTTTCCTTCAGTTAACCAGCTTTTATAAAGTTCTGAATCTATTTTTTTACTTAGTGTTGCGATGGACATGTCATTGTCTTCGACTTTTCAATAGCAATTTTTACAGCCGGACACTATTCATGGAAGGGAAGTTTTAGAGCGCAAAAGAATCGGTACTATCCAACATTTTGTTAGAACTGCCTGCGCCAAGTTATGGCCATTTCGCTTACATTTTTTACCCTTTGAATTTCGGATCCCGACATTTTGTTCTGTAATTTTGTTGTTATTATAACAAATGAGTTGTTAGATTCACTTTAATGTAACAATGATTCAATTGTAT